>JASANG010000580.1:0-52438 GCA_030248215.1 Enoplolaimus lenunculus | reverse complement strand
TCTATACATGGGCCGGAAACTCAAAAAACACAAAATCGATGTTAATTTATAAGTTTTGGTGTTTTTTCAAAATATCTGCTTATTATTTATTGCGTGACTATGAAAATTCATAGATACACAGCGAAATTTATTTATCTATCAGGCATCACTTACTTCAACAATACAGCGATACATTTGTCAAAACCTTGACTTCTGGTCTCGGTTCTAAGCCACCAAGACTCAAAAAACTGAGACCAATACCTACCAGATACCAAAACTTGCCGCGACTGAGACTCCCATTCCAGATCCTGAGCCACCTCTATTTGAGGTACCTAAGGAAAACAGGATGCGCTTAACAGTAACATGGTCAAAACAAATACTGCTACTGAGCGCAATGCTACAAAAGCATAAAATAGTGGAATATCAGTTACACCGTGGTGTCTATATTGCATCCTCTCTGTAATACCTAAATTGTTTTTTCGTAAAGCTAGTTTTAGCCAAAGGCGAATTATGTATTTAGGCTATCTACGATATATAGCCTTAGCAGTCGAACTTATTCAAAAATGCGATATTATCTCACTTTCCCTGCAAACTTTTCTTGCTTTTTTCTTGCTTTCTCCGCCGATTTTTTGTTTGACGACACGAGTGCTTCATTTTGATCACCAAACGTTGCTAGTAGGACGTATTGTAAGTGCTTTTATTTTCAGAACATGTGTTCCAAGCAGTTTGACAACTCCGTTAAATTGGCTGGCATCTTACATATAATCGACCAATTCTACATGCGAAACGTTTCAGCAATTAGTGATGTCAAAACGGAAATTAGCTTGCAAACTGTCAAGTTGAGCTTTGACTTGGTTAAATCAATGAATGATCAAACGTCCGTATACATAGACAAGTTTCGCGCAACTCAGAATATGACGAGAAAATAACTCTTCAACACGGCATTCTTTCTTTTCCTGGAAAAATGGTCAGCTCACGAATGATTGCGAGAAAGTTCCGTAAACACAGAGCAAAAGCCATTGAAGCTGCCATGAGAGATTTGTCTAAGGAACAAACAGATGAGAACTATTGCGGTGTTATTAAACGAATTTTCAATGCGTGGGTATTTTACAAATGTCCGCCAGATACAGTTAGGATGAGTGCTCTGGAGTCAGTCAGCTTATCTTTTTTAGAATATCAGCAAACATATGAGATAGATTTATCCACAAGGGATAAGCTTATGTTGCATGCTCGGATGAGCTGGACGGGCAATTATGAAACGCACTATCAGAAATTGTTGGCAATGACTCCTCCTGCTTTGTCAGCTATCGAGCAACTGCATTGCTCGGATGAACAAAGCTTGTTTTAGTTTATTAGACGAAGAGTTTTACAGAGTTAGAATAATCTGTCGATACATTACCTCTCACGTAAAACATTTATGTAAGTAGTTTTTCTCCAGTTTAGTCAAAAATTTCAGTTCAAACCGCAGCGCTATTTCTCATAAAGATGAAAACATATATTGTGCAATTGTAACAGCATTTCAATTACTGTAAATAATTAATATGTTCTTTTTCAGTTGTAGTTTTTCTCCAGTTTAGTCAAAATTTTCAGTTCCCACCGCAGTGCTATTTCTCATAAAGATGAAAACATATATATTGTGCAATTGTAACAGCATTTCAATTACTGTAAATAATTAATATGTTCTTTTTCAGTTATTAAACAAATCAGTATATTCAAGTTTTCCGTCATTTCAGAGTCGATTTTAAATTACCCCATTTGACATTTCTGTACAGAGCACTAGAAACTTTTTAAAATTTTTATTAAGCGTGCTGCTTTTTCTTTTCCGAAATCTTGGCTACGTCCTCAGAAACATATACTTTTTAGATATTTGAGCTGATCTAGTAAGAATTAATTAATGGGGCGCTAAAGGTGGCAGAATCCGGTCTTGCTTGGAGTCCCTCGATACCGAGAGGGGTTCAGGGTCGGCAAAGCTTCCTGAGAACCTAATGGAGAAACTTTCTTTGCGTTTTCAAAGGGCCACAAGCAGGAGGGGGGCTACCGTCTCAAGCTCAACACACTAAGTGATTCGTACACTCATACCGCCAAAAACAGTCTTATGTACTTTATTAGAAATTTTTGCTATTGCAGTAAAGTATTACTGTAAGGTGTGGGGTGCTAAGGCATGGCAGCATCCGGTCCATGTTACTTTTAGGGCCGTCCAGGTTTCTGGTGGACCTGTAAAACAGTAGGCTTAGTATCTAGATTACATTTTTTGCTTAGGATTAGGCTTAGGCTTAGGAACACACTTCCGCAACGCTTAGGCTTAGGAATGCGCTTAAACTACTCTTACGGCCCTAAACGTAACATTTGCCACAGCGGACCCCGCTGTCCCACTGTCCCGCTGTCCCACACTGTCCCACTGTCCCACTGTCCCGGGACAGCGGGACGGCCCTCAGCGTAACATGGGCCGTAATGTCGATAAACAAACAACTCCACTGAGTGCACAAATTCAAAACTCTGACTAACAGAAGTTCTCCAAAATACGACGCACACAACTAACTCAGAACCCCACTCGAGTCTTTGGCAGGTACCTTTTATATCCCAGGTTTTAAAGGTCACTAAAAATTGCTAGAATCACCCGTGATCTTTTAACACAAATTTTAGTTTGTAAAAATATTTGGGTTTTCGTTAAAAATTTAAATGTTTAAACCAATTGGAATGTACAACTTTTGTATTTTGACTGGCTTAACCCGCTTAGCCCCGTCGAAATTCCTCATAAACCATGTGTTTAGGATTAGCAAAACGATTTTCAAAACGTTTGCGTCTTTTATTAAAACCACCGATTTCCAATAAATCCGACTATTTTGGCTCCCCACAGCTGTTTCAAGGGTTTACAAATCCTCATAATTACTCATTATATCAATTACTGAAAAGGTGGATTGGCATAGTGAAATTAATTAACAGGACACTAAAAAGTTCACTCGTTTTACAATGAAAATCAAATGTTTGCAATAACTGCTGCACAGGTATATATTTGACTTGACAGAACGCCTGTACGTACATGATAAAAACAAAATGTTGAATGTGCATTAGCTGAAACAACAACAACAAAAACATAAAAGGACAACAATTTCCAGCAACATACATATGCACCTGTACAAAACAATATTTCAAGAATCACAGACAGATGTATACCAGAAGTAGAGAAATGGGGTTTGTGTAAAAATGGATAAATGCAAGCCGAACCTTATAAAAACAATTTTTTTTGTTTACCACTAAATGAAATTCCTACCCCTCCGTTCTTTTGCCAACCCGACATGCCATACGTAGGTATATTGGCCCAGTTCCATCTTCGCTGCATTTTGTTACATTGCCAACTCTACTGTAAATGTTGCTGTTTTTGCAGATAATTTACCAGCAGCACAGCTAAAAAAATGAAACCACACACGTTGTTTTACAGTTGGCTGTATACCAATGCTTAAAAAAATTAAAAACGATGTATTGGGTTTTCGAGAAATACAAAAGTCGACAATTGTTATTTTCAATATTTTAGATATATTGACGCGGTTCCCAGCTGTTTTGTTTATGTGAGCAAGCAACGATTTAGGAGTAATTTAAATTTTCTTGTATGCTATACTAAAGGTTTCAGTGCGGTAATATGAGCGTCGAGTTTTCAGGGCTAGGTTCAGCCTGTTGTACAAGTGTACAAACGCATAGTATATATGTAGTGCCGGAGCAGACAGGGGTGGGGGTTCGCCCCAAACTCCAGGGTGGCGGCTCCCAAAACTTACGAGTGAAGCGAGCGAGAAGCCACACGCATTTTAAAATTTCAGCGGTTTTTGCTTCGACCGGTTAGGGTGGGGGACTTGTTAGAGGTGGGGGCCCCAAATGGGGGTACTGGGGTGGCTGCTCCGGCCTTGAGTATATGCCTTGTTTGTTAGTCGCAGAACATAATAGAAAGACAGTCGTCCAGTAGACATTGGCGTAATATTTTATTTTTGCTTGCATCTGCTCAAAAATGGTTCACTTTGGACGAGCGTGGGCGGGGGGTGAGATAATCAAAATTATCCGAGTTTTTGAAGTCATAGTTAGTCCTCATTGAGAACGAAATTTTTTGAAATGGTGTTGATTTTACTAGCATCCATCCAGAATTTTATGCAGTTAGGGTCAAATAACTGTTTATCGGTTTGCCAATTGTCAATGAAATCATGAAATCAGTTATATATTCCTATTTTCAAACCATAATAGTCAAGTCACAAATACTTTAATATACCGTTAACTCAACAGCAACTCATGCAAACTGCGGCTAAATGTATACAAATTTTTAATTTTTCTAAAAAAAATTTCAATCCCAACAAGAGGAAAGTTTTAGGACGTCAATAAATTTCAAAAATTAAAATTTGGGTCCGAAATGATCTCACGCAGGAGTGTGGTCATGAGAAACTCAAATGTGCCGAAAATTTTCATATTCCGACCATTTTTGGGCGAATGCAAGCCGAGCACATCGTAGATCGATCCCTAAATGATAACATGTGCGTTTCTTCGTTTTTTACATGAACCGCATTATTATGATAAAGGCACATTAGCTGTACTGCGGCATACTACAAGTTCAACCTCAAATTGTTTAAAAACGATGGCTTCGGTTAGGCGTGCCTTTCTTGAAAAGCGTGTGCTTTTGTTTTGGGTATAGCGTATAGGTCCTATTTTCTCGCATGAACACCCTGAACTAGACAGAATATACCTCGCGGTCAAGCCCAATATATATATATATATATACATATATATTTATATATATATTTATATATATTTATATATACATATATATATTTATATATATTTATATATATTTATATATTTATATATACATATATATGTATGTATATATATTTATATAAAGTAGCTTTTGGCTTACTTCTCCGCAGAAAAAAGTCGAACTTTTCCACTCGTTTTACCGGCTGCGGTGGTATTTTTTGTGACCGCATAGTAAAAATACCAGGAAGTTGCGTACGGTACTGTAGTTACCCGAATAAGCGAACGGCAATAAGGAGGGGTTTCCATTTTGAGTCCGCATCAGTCGAAGCCTTTGTATCCGTAATCAGAGTTCGTTAGTGAATAGAGTCCGGGCTTTATTAACATGTGGTGAATTTTAACAGTGCGTACTCGAATAACAGAAGGCACCGTCTGAATATTCAAAATTAATATCAGTCTCCCGCACTCTTATTCGGGTAAACTACAGTACAGAAAACAGAAATGTTGTATATTTTAGCCATTTTATCAGGTTTTGTGTGGTATATATTTTTTAACGTTGCTGTCGCTTGTATTCATTTTTAAATTTGGGGTTCGTAGCTGTTTTTGGTAGTTTGCGAGAGTTGTGTAGTTGTTATATTTTAAAATGTTATTTTGCATCACGTGGTGTTTGAAGTTGTGACTTTGCTAAGGAAGTCACACTATCACGTTTTATGACAACGCTTGAATTTAATTGGTCACTTGAAACAATACTTATATCAATTTGAGCGTAAACGGATTCGATTGGCTGAAACACTACTTTTAAATCAATTTGATCGCAAACCAATTCTATTGGCTTGTGGTTGTTTTTATTTATCATTTTTGGAACTAGGACCCGTATTCTTAAATGTGTGTAGCACCAATCAACCGTCGGCAATAAAGTCTTGTAGTTTTGGAACCAGTGAACCATGAGGTTTGAAATTCGGCAACATTTTTCGCATTTCATGTGTTGTACTTTTTGTGCCAATTGTTTGAAATCAGCATGGGCTTCTCATGACCTGCCCTAATCATTTCACACCCAAATTTGAATTTTGAAAAATTTGATTTTTTAAGGTCTCAAAATCCAAATTGTTTTTGTCAAAACGTTAGACAAATTATACACCACTACGCAGCTGGCGGAGCTAAGTTGAATGGTGTTAAATTTTTCTTAATAACACGTCTGGCTAACGAGTTTTATAGTCGAATAACCGATTTGGCGCCGTCCCAAATTGTTAGCAGCGCGCCAAATCGTTGTTATTTGAACGTAACTCGCTAACCAGACATCTGATTGCGGAAGATTTAACACCACTCAAATCAATTCTGCAAGCTAAAGTCGAATGGTTTATAATTTGTCGAACTTTTTCACAAAAAAATTTTGGGTCCCGATGGGGGACCTTGAGACCTTAAAAATGGAATTTTTCAAAAATTCAAATTTGGTTGTAAAATGATCAGGGCAGGTCATGAGAAGTTTAAATATGCACAAATTGTTAAAATCCGACCGTGTTTGGGCAATCTCCGGCTGGGGGGGAGTATAACCAAAAAGTTACCTCACAAAAACTAGATTTACTAGTTGTTGTTTAGTATTTTGCATTTTTATGACGAAACAAGTGTATAAATAGTGAAAGATTTAGTAGCCAAACAGAAAAACAATCAGCTTTTACATCACAATAATACTTGGACACGCCCGTGGCCAAGGGACACCCGGAGGGTCTCAGCCCCCTGCCGTGAAAAATTTTGGTCCACCAGGCCACCAGCCTAGAAAATTTTCAACCTTGTTTGTAAGTCATTGAAAACCCTTGTATACCCCTTCTGAAAACCTTTAGCCGCCCGTTAGCAAGGTGAGCTGGCTACGTGCTTGTACTTGGAACATAAACAGAGCTACTCGTTTTGGCTCACAGCCAACGCTTTGTTATGACAATTCAGTGAGCGAACAACAGTTTTGCAAAATAGAAACAGATGTTGAACTATCACCACCACTCAGTTGAGTATGGACGCATTGCGTAGCTTGAACAGGCCAGGGTCGGGGCTTCGCAAACTTTAGGATGGCATGCGCAACGGAGAGCCGGATCCACGATTTCTCCGCGGGAAATCAGAGGTGTGCCGAACCCAAACCATTTGAGTTTAGCCGTGAAGACGCCCTTCCGAAAATAACAATGTCATCAAAATTTGCCAAAATGAACTTATGCCACACTGTGCCGCGGCAAGCATATCCGAAGACTTACTCTTCGTTGGATAATAAAGCCCAAGACTGCTAAGGGGTATGGCCCTCAAATGTGGCATATGAAGCGGCTGCTCCGGACCTGGCGCATTGACCAATAAGCAATAAGTTACAAATAGTTTGTCAGCATTTTTCACATCATTTGTTTCTGCGGCCAGAGTTGTAGTGAATAAAGATTTTTTTACTCGGCCCGAGCTTTGCTCAGGGAAATTTCATTTTTTTACCGGTGCCGGCGGCGTGTATAGCTGCGCACAAACTTGCTTTATTCACGGCGATCGACCTGTACCCGCCCTTGTTTTTTACTTTGTTATGAAATTAATTCTACGCTAGAATGCCTCTCGAATTCATGCGCTCGTTTTAAATACTATATTATGTCCGTAGAATTATTTTGACCTCGATCACTGCAGGTGCTAATTTGAAACTGGTTTCATGGAAGGCTTTCGAGCTAAAATTGTGACAAATTTTTGTAATATAAAATTTTGCGGTGACTCTATATTTGCCTATTATCTGGCAAATAACTTGTTCTATTTCGTTCCTGAAAAAATTTGTATTTTCCAGCAGTAGTGATGTGACATAATAGCTTGGCTTTGGTTTACCTCACAATCTGTTTACTATAAAGCTACAGGAGTTGGAAAAGTACTTGTGCCGGTTGTCAACAAGTTTTGCCGAAAGCGAACTCGGAGTAAGCAACGAAATAAAATTACGTCGTTAAAATAATTCTAACATTTTCACTTTGTAAATAAATTTCAGTATTGTTTTCTCAAAACTTTCAGCGTAAGGTTTTTAGCGAAATCCAAACGTTAAAAAATGGCTCAATAGTTATAGACGGAGTACTTATGATACAATTTTTATAAAAATGCGAAAAAATGTCCCTATTTATATTATCGAAACCTCCTGCAGAAATCCTACGCGCGGCGACGCGGGTCGGAAGTTGATTTTCTGGCGGAACCATAGACAGCCCTCTGGTTGTATCCTGATACTTTTATGACCACATAAACCATTGTTCTAGAAGGATCACAATGCAACAGTGATAATAAAGTTATATATAAATTTCATCTGTGTGTGGTTCGTTGCTCAGATTTGGGTGACTAAAAATCAATAAATGTTTACTCGCGCTTCGGAATTGTCTTACCTGACTATACCCAGGTGAAAAATTTTCTTACTCCGTGCGCGTTTACCCTGCGGGTCGCATGCAACTCTGGTTCAACGATACAGAATAGCGTAATGGCATTTACAGAAATCTTGCTGATGCATTTTTTACACTGACTTGGATGCACGAAATTGAACGTTGTTTACCGTACACTTAACCATGTCACAGTTTTCCGTACATGTCATGTAGTGAGTAGAAAAAATTTCCGACATGCGCTCAATTGCCCCCCCTGAGCCACGTTAGGTAGTGAAAGTTTCGTAACTTTATTAATAGTGCAATCGCCAACAAGCCAAACGCAATTTTAGTGATCTGCAATGGATTACTTTTTTTGGGCTCACGTAAAGATCATGGGCGGAACATTTATCTGTGGACTAGAAATGAGTTAGCTTAAGCTTTACATCAATTTTTTTTGTTTGGCTTAGCCTTTGGTTTAGGCTTAGAAATATGCTCATTCTTAGGCTTAGGCTTAGGCTTACGCTTAGGAATATGCTTGTAATACTGTTCCTCCATGTTCTTTACAAGGCCAATTTATATAAAAGTTTCTTTTCTATCGGCTCCGACTCCTATGGGCATTTTTTTAGCAATAAAAATGTGTGAACCCGCCACGTTTCGGCTGCTAACGCTTCCGGTGAGTTATATCGAATACTCTGCTTCAGATATGATTTTCAAACTGTCGGTATATTTCGTCTAATATTTAAAAAATGTTCAAAACTTTTGATTGCATTTTTAGAAATCTTATTAAAACAGTGGCTTAGGCTTAGGCCTAGGCCTAGGCTTACGCTTAGGCTTAAGCTTTAGGCTTAGGCTTAGGCTTTGATCCTGCTGCGGTTAGAAAATGATGCAAAAATTAATTACACAAATTGAAATAGCCGTGTGTTATCTCGTTAATATATTTGACCTAAACCCAAGTTTAACGAACCACAATATTATTTATCTCGAGCTGGCTTAATGCCAATTGTGACATGCTGAGAAAAGTATAATAGATAAGCACTAACCAAACAGAAATAATATATTACAATGGTCGTCAGCTGGCTTATGAGCTTATCACTGGCGGGCAGTGGCGGATCCAGGATCTCAAAATGGGGGGGCAAAATTTAACAGGTAATAAACTTACTTTTGACCCACACACAAACCACAAACTATTGTCACAAAATTGCTAAGTATATAATTTTTGTCGAGATGCTGTGGGGGGGCCACGGCCGGGGTGGCCCCCCCATGGATCCGCCATTGCTGGCGGGACTATAATTTTTCCGAGGCAGGCGAGGTACGTTGGATATTAGTGAATTTTCATGCTAAATATTCAGCGGTCCCGAAAACGTTTCGAACGAACGGTCAGCCGCACCGCCCCCACCGTCTCTGATTCCGCTCCTGTAAGCTTATATTAGCACTTGAAAAGTTAAACTGAAACAGCTTCCGGAGGCTGTAATGAGATGTTATTTTCTGGCGAAGGTACGGAATATCGACCACCCCCCTAGGATATCATTAAAAACCATCCTATTTGACGTAGTTTTTTTCCGCTGACCTATCAATTAGTGGTGCATCCTGAAATTTCTGACACACGGCCGCGGAAACGTGTAGTACCGGCTAAACCATCTCGATGAGTAGCATGCCTGAGCATCAAAATACAATTTTAGTAACAAATTGTTGAAGCAATATTTTTTGTGGGTGACCGGCCCTGTTTAGATTGGTCAATGCTGTCAATTATATCCAAGAAAGTAAGCGCGCTAGAACGTTGAGATGTTTGAAATATTTAGCAACATACAGACAGGCCCGTAGGCAGCTCACCTTGCTAGGGGGGGTGGGCTAAAAATTATTCAGGACGGGCATACAAGGGTATTCGTTGACTTTACAAGCAACGTTGAAAATCTTTCAGGGGGTTTGAGTTTTCCTGGCCCTACCCTCTTGGCTACGGGCTCGCACTCAGACAGTTTTTAGTAGTTTTTGCAAAAGTCAATGTTTACACAGTCATATAATCAGCTGACTTTGTTTACTTTTCATATTTTTGAACTAAAAAAAACACAAATTTATGTTGTTGTTGCGTATAGTTTCAGATGCAGAATGCGCATGACTTGGCGACAGGGGAGAGTTTGCGACGACTGACGTGTTATCTTTTATATTGCCGATTGTGTACGAATTAAAGAGTCTTGGCAACATTTTGTTTCTTTTGTAGTTTTCTGATGATGATAGGCTGAGAAAAAAAGTGAAAAATCACACCGCTGTCCATAAAATTATTAACTGATAAGGATAACAAAAAATACAACCGGTCAATGTTTCAACGCTGAAAATATTTGAATTTTATTTTTAAATTAAATTCATAAACAATCTCATATAAAAGCACAGATAATAACGTCTATATTAAATCTGTTTGGGATACGTATTATTAGCCTATTTTGTGTTTGTTTGCGTGCCGCAAGAGATTTGATTTTTAGATACGACTTATGATTTTGAACGTAGGACGAGTGCGAGCCCGTGTATATTTTGCAAAAAATTGAGTAAAAGTGTATTTTGTTGTAAACTTGACGTTATACAACGCACTTTTAGCGTTTAATGCGCTTGGCTTCAGTAAAGTCGATTTGATGAAGCCTTACCGCATTACAGAATCTACACTCAAAATAATATTTCTGATATTTTAGAAAAAATTTCTTATATTTAAGAAATATAATTAGCACGGTGTACTTGAAAAGTATTTCTGTTATAACAGAAAAATTTTCAAAATTTTTTAAACTAAAGTCTGAAAATAAACGTTTTATAGTTATTTTTTACAAAAGTTGTCTTAAATATCAGAATCGGGACCTTGAAAAAATCGAATTTTTAAAAAATTCAAATTTGGGCATGGAATGATCAGGAGAGGCCGTGGGAAGCCCAAATATGCAAAAAATTTTCAAAATCCAACCATTTTTGGGCAAACGCCGGCTGCGGGGGGGGGGCATCACCGAAAAGACCACATCGTTTTTTGGTACAATGAACTGATAAGTGTTCCTCAACAGTTAACTTTTTTGTCGTTCAAGATTTACTTCAATTTTTTTCCAACAGCTACTAGGTAGAGTAGCTCAGGCCCGTCGCCAGCCCACTTTGCTAGGGGGGCCTAAAAATTTTATCAGGAGTGGCAAACCAAGCTGTTCGCTTGACTTTTACAAGCAAGGTTGAAAATTTTCTACGGTGATGGGCCACAACTTTTTCACGGCAGCGGGCTGAGCCCGTCTTGGCTACGGCCCATAGTTGCACCGTAATCGGATGCATTGTCGGTCGCGTTTGAAATTATGCTTAATATCTAGCAAAATATAATATGTTGGCTGTGTAAAAAAATGTATGTAAACGCCGCCATAGCAATGTGGTCGTAGATGAAAATATATAATATATATATCGTTTCTTCCCCCCGTCCAGCTTTGCAGTTGGGGTTTTATTTTTTTTAAAAATACCGAAAACGTTTAAAAAGATTGTATTTCCCCCCTGTCCAGCTTTGAAGTTGGGTTTTATTTTTTAAAAATATCGAAAACGTTTAAAAAAAGTTGTATTAAGAACACCTTTCACGCTCATTTTTTGTTGCCGACAAACAACGTTTAAACTGTGTGGTCGTTGCATTATTTCCTTGGCGTTTTTGTTTAAAATAATACACGGCAAAAACTGTTTGATATGTATTGTGGCTGTATGTCGATTTGTATGTGATGAACGCAGCAATTTTATTTTAAATACTCTTCTATCATCGGACAGAACACAAAAGTTATTGTTAAACCCTTTAACTCATAGAGTATACTGTGAGAAACTAAATACAATAATATCCGAACAACACAGACACTGTGAACAGTGTTTAACAATTGTAACAAATATGCTCAGTGCAAAATGTCTACAAGACGTG
Source organism: Enoplolaimus lenunculus (assembly GCA_030248215.1). Lineage (NCBI taxonomy): Eukaryota > Metazoa > Nematoda > Enoplea > Enoplida > Thoracostomopsidae > Enoplolaimus > Enoplolaimus lenunculus. The sequence goes on along the minus strand of JASANG010000580.1, from coordinate 40,492 downwards.
AGAGCCCCATCGGACTCGAGCGTCATGCTCCTATAGCGGAGTGGTCATCGTAAACGCCTGCCACCCGAGAGACTGGAGATCGAATCTTACCTTGAAATTACATTTCGTATGAAATTGAAAATATTCATGTGAGAAAGGGTTAATCTTTCAGCAATATCAGAATTGCGAACAGGTGCTTGTAAGTGTGCGGTTGTAGGTTAAAAATGACCGTAAACGTGGTGAACGGATATTTTTGTTTATCCCCCAGCCGGACGGCGATTGTCCAAAACTGGTTGTTGGATTTTTGAAAACTTTTGCATATTTGAACTTCTCATGACTTTAATTCATTCCGCAGACAATTTTGAATTTTTCGTATGTTGCGGTCTATTCACGACTTTATGGTCTACGAACGCATTTGGCGCGCTGGCAGAACATTTAGGATGGCGCCAAGTCAGTTATTTCATCATCACTCATGAACCATAGCGTTCGTCGTAGAAAACTTAATACTTTTCGACTCAGCGTCGTAAGTTGGACGGCATATAAATTGTTAAAGTTTTTCGCAAAAAGTTTTTTGGATCCAAGGAAAAGTGAGTGCCAGAATATGGATAAAAAGCTGTGAACCGATAAGTTTGGCAAACCTCAACGAGAAAAGTTTGAAACCAGTTTTCGGGGACATCGGCAAACTGGCGTTTTACTATTTACCAGGGTTCCATCGGAATTACGATTCCGGCTAAAATTCCGGCAAAATTTGACTTCCGATTCCGGCCGACTGCTGTTCCGATGCCGGAATTCTGATTTTTCGGTTATGAGTTTTTAAGATGATTGAAGTGAGATTTTGCTCGTTTCGTTTTGTTTCGTTCATTTGCCAATTATTCTGTTGGTTTTTTCTTAGTAAACATTCCAAGTTGTTACGTGTTTTCCGTCAGCTATATAAACAATTTTTGCTGAAACTGTGAACAGTAACGGAAACAGGCATACTGCAACAAAAGTTAAAAGTCATACACCTTTAACTTTGTAATACAATTACTAAAACTTTATTCCGATTCCGGTTCCGACAGAAAAAATTGATTTCAATTCCAATTCTGCTTCCGACAAAATCTTGTTCCGGTTGGAACCCGGCTATTTTCACTTTTATTTTAGTGTTTAATGTTTTACATATTTACGTTTATCCTAAACATATATAATAGTGCTTTAATGCAATGAACTACGTAGGATGGATATTCTCTGGCCTATGGGACTACTACAGAGAGTTGAATTCGGCGAATTTAACCGGAGCGATTGACGTGATTGTGATTAAGCAGCCTGATGGAACCTTAAAGTGTACACCATTTCATGTTCGATTCGGAAAGTTGGGAGTGTTGAGAAGCCGAGAGAAAGTTGTAAGATATCATTTGTTTGAGCATTTGAGTTATTGAATTGGGCCCATGTAAAAATCAGGGGCGGAACGTTTTTCTGTGGGACTGCAATAGAGTAAGCTTAAGCTTTAGACTTATTTTTTTGCTTGGCTTAGGCTTAGGCTTAGGCTTAGGAATATGCTCATTCTTACGCTTAGGCTTAGACTTTAGGCTTTATGCTTAGGAATATACTTATATAATACTGTTCCGCACGTGTTCTTTACGTTGGCCTTGAATTGTATACTGCTATGTATATACTCGGCAGCCGGTGGGAGACATGCCCCCACCACCCTTGGATCCGCCCTTGATACTGCTGTTAGGCTGTCGATTTTGGTGGCGATGTCTTTGCAGCAGTCGTTATAAAGCTTTAGTTTTATGTAACTTTTTCCAGAAGCTAATTATTTCACTTCAGAGTTCAATATTTTAATGTTGACGCTTGACAGACAACATCTCAATGAAAAATGTCAAATTTTTGTACTACACACATACACAAAGGCAACTTGATACTGTGTGATCACTAGATTTAGTAGTATACAAATATTGAATTTATTAGCATATGTACAATAACGGCCCGTAGCCAAGGGAACACCAGGACGGAACTCAGTAAATCTGGAAGAATCCCCCCCCGGAAAACTTTGAAACGTCATCGAAAACCCTTGTATGTTCGTCCTGAAACCCTGGAAAAATTTTGGCCCCCTAGAAAATTTTCAACCTTGCTTGTAACTCATTGAAAACTTTTAAAAATGCCCCTCCTGAAAATTTTTTAGCCCCCCCACCTAGCATGGTGAGCTGGCTACGAGCGTGCATTTTATAATTGGTTGAATTTGTTACGTACGTCGACAAACCGTGAATATGTCGAATTTATAACTTTAGGTTGACATAATGGTCAATGACACCGAAGTTGATATACAAATGAAACTTGGCGACCAAGGGGACGCATTTTTTGTTGAACCGATTGAAGAGCACGAACCAGAGGTAAAGAAGAATTTAAAAAATTTTAAAAAAATGGTTTCAAATTTTAAATAGTTTCATATGAAACAAACGAGCTTTCGGCCCAATCGGTTGAATAAGGATAAGCATATCACTTGTATCGTATCATACTTGAACTTTTAGCTTTACGTGCGCTGTTGAGGGAATAAAACAGAAAACTGACTGCATTGCTGAACCAGAACGATATAGCGTCATTGGAATACGGACCTTAACGCCAAGTTGGTGATTGATACGAGCACACGAAATCACGAACTATCCACAAGGTGTATATGATTTGAAAAGTTTTGACGCGTGCATCAAAGTTGCTTAAATGTAGTACAATTTAAAATTTGACTTTGCACCAGATTCAATTAGCAAATATTTCGCAGGTGGGCAGGATTCAAAAAATTTTGATAAGAGTGGCTACACGATACATTACTGTGCAACCAGTTAATGAGCGAAGCGAGCGAGATGCCAAACGCAATTTTAGTACCAAATGTCAACGCTTAGTTTTGATCCCTGTTTGACTGGAACGTCTCATCTCGGCGGCATCGCTTTAGATTCGCCAGTGTGCTGGCGGTGGAACAGAAGACAGCTTTACATGTAACTTTAACTTTCAGGTACCTCGTCATTTAGCAACGTCTCCACTTCCAAGTGACCTGGTGTCTTCGTACCAAACACCTCGTGACGCATCACCGTCACCCATTCCTGTTGCTCAGTCAGTGCCTACGGCTATGGACGGACTGTTAACAGCGATACCTCAACATGGACTCGGCTTAAATCCAACACCAGTTGAAGTTATTTGTATTCAGTCGAATCGAGACAAAGAGCTCGGTTCGTTCTTATTAGGTCCACCAACAGAAATGCGACCAAGAACGAAATCAGACTTAAATTGTGTCGAAATCGCAGGAAGCAGACCGTTACCTCGTAAGTTTTACCGCAGTCAAATTGTTTATTTTTCTGCTCAAATGTGACGATTTATTAGTTTCGTGGAAATTGTTTTGGGGCTCTCAAATCTTGCTAAAAGTATCTCTACTTTAATCTTAAATTGTGGATCAGAAACGGAAAATAAAGCTGATTTTAATACCGACCCATTCGAGCCAAAATTTATAATTTTAAATGTTTTTCAGTTCAGATTTAATAATAGGTTTGAATGTAATTTTGTTTATGATGGTTTTACATTTGGTTGCATTTTCAGCTTGGCTCCACAGCGAACAATTGGCGACAAGTGAAAGTTATTTCGAACATGAGCAATCAGTTGAAACACCAGCGCCTATTGGACAACTTAGAAGAAGCGTTTCGGATCATCGGCTTAGTTCGCTGGATAGTGCAGTGATTTCGAACACGAACGGGTCAGGATTGGTCCCACTGGCCAACAAATGCTCAGGACACGATTGCTTGCATGGTCGTAAAAGTAAGCTGGGCTGGCGGGGGCATAGGGTTGTTATGTAGCGAGTAGCGCGGATTCAGAAATTTGTCGTGGGGCATCGCAGTATGGAATGAGATACGCCAAGCGGAAATGTAATGACAGCATAGTAGGCAAAGGTTTTTAAGCGAGTTGACGTCGGATACTACAGAAAAGATAAAATTTATATGGGTGGGAGAAGCCTTGGATTTCTCATAAAAAACTTAACTGTGGGGGACTTATAGTCCCATTAGATCTGTCCCTACGTGTTGCCGTTAAATTTGGAAAAAGCCGCTGGCACCCACAAATTTATATGCGAGGGTGAACCCTAGCATTTTTTGTAAAAAAACTCTACTGTGGGGACTTATAGTCCCATTAGATCTGTCCCTACGTGTTGCCGTTAAATTTGGAAAAAGCCGCTGGCACCGCATCGCATCGGATACCTCTGGTGTTATACGAGAAATCTCTTATATACCAGTGCTAAAACGATGCAGTTTAGAAAACTGACCTCAGCGTTAGCTCTGATGGCCCATGTAAAGATCATGGGCGAAACGATTTTCTGTGCGACTGCGAATAGAGTAAGCTTAAGCTTCAGACTAATTTTTTGGCTTGGCTTGGGCTTAGGCTTAGGCTTAGGAATGTACTCATTCTTACGCTTAGGCTTATGCTTAGGCTTAGGAATATGCTAATAATACTGTTGAGATCATGTTATGTACATTGGCCACCCTGATGAATCACAGTTTTCGCGGCATCGGTGACAAAGTTACTGTGAACGACGCATAGGTACCAGAGGTGGGTGACTACGGTACTAAGTGAATAATGTTCCACGGTCGCTTATGATCGTGGCTGTTGCGCAGCGTCGGAACTGAGGAGTGTCTTGTACCTGGGGTATCTTCAACTTTGTATAGTTTGTTTTTGGTGCACCCAATAAATAGAACTCAATTTAAACTATTTGTATACAAAACATAAGCTTACTCGTATGCATTGGCTGACAACGAATGAAAGTCTAAAAACGTTTGTTTCAGAGTGGCCATTACTCATTGCTCCACCGTCGCTTAATCAACGACTGTGTCAACAATTGGTCACTGATGCTTGCTGTTCTGTCAGTGGTCGAAGACTTATCCAATCAAAATCGTGTGCTGTCGTAGCCGAAAACAACAGTCCAATAAGCAAACAGCTCTCTGTTGATGTTACCAAATGCTCTCTAGTTCAAAGTGATGCTCATGATGTCACTTTACAGTATAAGCCACTGTTGCAGTTAAGCTCAACTTCAAACAGTATTGATCTCAAATGTGACAACGGGTGCTGTGATAATACAAGTAGTTATTGCTTTAGCGAGACGGCTAGTAATAATAATAATTATAATAATAGTAATTATAATAACAATAATAATAATAATAATAATGTTAAAATTTTGAAAAAAGTACAAACTTTAGCATCGATTAGTTTAGAAAAAATGTCAAATACGAAAATAGTGAACGATTTAAAGAACAAAAATTTATATGATGGCAAAAATGCGATGGCAGTCACCGAGATATCGAAAGTTCGAGTTAGTTCACCGACACCAACACCTCAGGTTCACTATCCATTGGGATTAATTACGCCCGGTTGCAATGATACCGCGTCAGACATCAAAACAGACGACAATCCAAAGTGTATTCCGGCCAACCGGGAATCAGAAGGCGATAATGAAATTTTTCAGCTTGACGAAAGCCAAGATGACACAAGTGACGTGTATGATGACGTTGCTGACAACTGTGGTCGAGATGACGTGTCGGAACAAATGGTTCGCAGTTCGGCGCAAAGTTGTGAAACATCTAAAAATCATATTGATTTGCCGAAGATGACTTCAAAACTACCAAACGGTGCAATGGGATTGGTTGAAAACTTGCCACCGAACTCGGTTTTTACCACAACGACCAATGATAAGTCGAATTCAGACGAATGCTGCTCACCGCCTGGACGATGTAACGATAGCGGGTATGGTGATAGTAGGCAGTCAAGTGTGTCAGGAACATTCTGTGCGGTAAGGTACGTACGTTGACGTTCACTGGTGTTACAACAAAAAATGTCAGCGGTGGGGTGCACATGCTTCTGTTATATATTTTTGTATTTTCGAACAACAAGCAAATTTATTTGAAAAAATTTTCATAACGAAAAAGAAACGTAGAAACATTCTAAGAAAGATGTCCCCCCATTACCCACTGCCTACACCGCTGGGTCAGGCCCGTAGCCAGCTTACCTTGCTAGGGGGGAGGGGCTAAAAAATTTTCAGGAGGGATATTCAATTTTTTTCAATGAGTTACAAGCAAGGTAGAAAATTTTCTAGGAGGCAAAATTTTTTTCAGGATGGGCTGAGCCCCCTGACCCTCCTACCTTGGCTACGGGCCCATATAAATGCTGATGTGGCGAACAGGGATCAATTGTAACCATTTCGATATTAATTGGTTTCCTATAATGCATGTCATAAGCACTTACTGCTTAGAAAGTTTAATATATCATAGATTTTGAACCCGAAACGCTTACAACCTTAAAATTTCCGCCTTTACGCTAAGTGCATTGCGTTTTTTTGCGATCAAATTTAAATTGCTACTTACATTTGTTATCTTCGCCGCTATCTACCCAAAGTAAGTTCGCACTAGAAATCGTGCTTCCAACACTGAAATGACTAGAACGTTCTGAAAAATTTATACGTAAAGACTCGGGGCAGTGTGAAGAACAGGAGCGCAACAGTATTATAAGCATATTCTTAAGCCTAAGCCTAAGCCTAAACGTAATCCTAAGCGTAAGAATGATCATATTCTTAAGCCTGACCCTAAGCCTGAGCCTAAGCCAAGCACAAAAATTAGTCTAAAGCTTAAGCTTACTCTACTGTAGTCTCCCAGAAAAAAGTTCCGCTCCTGGTCTTTACATGGGCGGATACTTTTTAACATTTTGCTGGCTTAAACTAGCGCTTGCGCTATACTTGTGTGGCGCTGGACGACACCGTGCAATATCGAACACGAGCAATTCGTGTACGGTAACCCTACGATGACGAATGATGACGAACCATGACATGCGGCGACAGACAGCACCCCATGTCATTTAAACGTTTAGTATAGCGTCACCCTTACTATTGTTTTGAATTTCAGTGATATGCTTGGTGGTCAAGTGCAACTTTCGCTCTGCGGTGGTGTAAATTCAACCGATTCTAATGAAGCACCGGTCGATTTTGACAAACATTTGGTCACATTTAGCCGACTGTCACGCGAACCGTCGGTTATTTTTGATCCACTGCTTGTAGTCAGGATTGGCGAAAGGTAAGCAGCATCAATTATTAAGCTTAAATTGTCACAAGAATTCAGTTAATTATTCAACATTACGGGTTTGCTGTTTTACTTACTGATCAGTTCCTAGTGTTTAGGAAGACTTCGGTGTTATTATAATCACCAAAATGCGGTGAGACGACGTAAAAGTTTAAGCCATTGATCGACAACGCAACGCTGGTGTCGCAAATTCAGCATTTTTTCCCGGTGTAAAATCCGACATTCGATTAATAATTGCTTATATTTGCTTGTTATACTTTAGGCTGAATGTAACTGTGTTAATCGTATAGGTGGGTGCTTGTTATAGGGTTAAAAATTGGCGATTTTGAACACTCTGCTGGTTTAGAGCAGGACGTATATGTCGGCCAATGTAAAGATCAGGGGCGGAGAGTTTTTCAGTGAGACTAAAATAGAGTAAGCTTTAAACTTTAGACTAATTTTTTGCTTGGCTTAGGCTTGGGCGTAGGCTTAGGAATATACTCAATGTTACGCTTAGGCTTAGGCTTAGGCTTAGGCTTAGGAATATGCTTACAAAACACTGTTCCGCTCCTGCTCTTTATATTGGCCTATATGTCTTAGGCCAATCTGCTCTCCAGGCCGATTACTAATTGGCATAGCCGAATGTGCTGTTTTATTTAATACCTGTTTGGCCTGTGCTAAAGTATACTGAAGTTAAAGACCAATCATATTTGATTGGTTGGTCAGACGCAATGCTGTTAAACAATCCGCGTTGGTTTTACATCACTGCTGTTTGACTACATATCGTAATTGCTAGTTGGCCTAAGTTAAACTGCTATTTGCTCAGAATAGCAGATTGGTCTAGGCCATTTAATAATTGGGCTGCATAGCAGATTAGCCTACGACATATACACGAAACTGTGAAAGATGCATTAATATACGACATGAAACTGTTTCAGATATTATACTTGGGCAGTTGCTGCTCCTTTATTGATATCAGCGCTTGCATTTCAAGCTCCATTGAGTGACGTAAGTTAAGGGGTTTATATTTATAGAATATAAAATATTGCTCGGTTGAGCAAAAATAACCTGCTCAGGTGTTGGTGATTAGGACGGTCGAACATTTTCGGGTCTTTTAGGTTATAAAAGATGTGATTTTCAATCTACTTGTCAGTTTTGAAGTTTAAGTGACACAGGGTCGGCGTTAGTATAAGAATAGTTGGCCGGTTCAAACAGGTCAAATAGGGATTCGCAATAAAATGTTTAACAGCTCTATAACTTAGTGGTCCGGGAAACTTTTTTGATGGATTCTTATCCATTGAAACATATCGACGGTTTTCGGTTGGTGAGAGACTCGTTTTTGGTGGGAGGCCCGGGGCCCGGACCCCTGGGCCCCCTCCTTTTAATCTGGCGCTGCGTTCATCTCAAATAGTATTAAAAACTATTTTCATTTTGGTGCTCATAACTGTGATATGTTTTTCGTATATGGTTCTAATTTCATTGGTGGCCGCACCGGAAACATTCAACGTTTCAGGTGACTCTGGCTCAACTGGCGCAGACTTCGAAAACAAAACCCAGCATAATTGCAAACGCAACAAGTAATCAAAACCCGCAGTTGAAATCGGCTGAAACGCCAACGGATATCGTTTCGTCACAAAATAATAAAAATATTTCTACAACTTCCGGGTTTGATATTTCGTCTTGGCTTCCGTGGAAACGATCGTCTTCGGCGGAACCACCACCGGTAAGCAGGGTGCAACCGGAATTCCGGTTCCGGTTCCGGTTCCGGTAAATTGTAATTCCGGTTGCACCCTGCCGGTAAGCAGTAGATTTCGTTTCCGTGGATTATGAAAATTAAAAATACAGCAGATAAAGTGAATACTTACGTTTAACTACGGTTATTTAACAAAATAATATTGCAAAAAATAAAAAACATTTTTCGGCGGCATCTGTTTTCACATTCTACGGTTCTGGTTTCATTTTCGGTAATTTTTTTAAGTTCAGGTGCCGGTAAATTGTAATTTCGGTTGCACCTTGCCGGTAAGATTTTAAAGTTTCAGTTTTGGTAGCTTTTGGTTGACTATTCTGCAAGTTCAGGCCGTAATGTCGCATTATTGCAGCATAATAATCGTGCTGCGTCTATTCTGTCGATTTTATTACCACAATCGTAAAAAAAGGTGCCCACGGCGTATTAGTTTAACCCCTTTTCACATAGAGTTTGAGCATCAAGGTCTTATAGCTGACTGGCTGTGATAAACGCCTCCCACTCCAGCATCCAAAGTTAGAATCCTGGCTTAAAAGTAGGTCTCAGATGAAGCAGAAAATATTCATTCGAGAAATGGTTAAAATTTTCTTAATTAAAAACGCAACTATGAAAATGTTTGGTTACAAAATACAGTTCGTATGCCTGAACCAGTCAAGTTTGGTAATTATTTAAATGCATTTAAATAGTTAACAGCTGAATTATAAGTGATTCTTGTTCTTGGTACATGAGCGACTTGGAAACGGCTTTGAAGTTTAACGAGGATGGAGATAAAGTTATGCTGTGAAGGTCAAAAAACGCAAACCTATCAGTGGAAATGGTTTCAGATAAAAGACAAACGGCTTAATGTTGAGACAGTCACAAGAACCAGCTCAAATGATCAGTTGCCTGGAGTGTAAGTCACGTTGTAGTGAGCTTAAAATTGAGGCATTTGTAGATAACTGAAAAATAAACAAAGGGCCTTTCTTTGCAGTACCACTGTTCGCTTTGTGTACGTAAAATATGTTGGGCTACCACCAGGTTCATGTGACAGCGTCCAACCGGAGGTCTGCCTCCGGCTCCGGCAATAAATCGACCTCCAACTCCGGCTCCGGCAGAAAATCGACTACCAGCTCGGGCTTCGGTAGAAGTTTTGTCGGAGGTTACAACAATCATCGTTAGTGAAATTTTGCATAGTTTTATAAAATTTATCTGTTTGATGCGTTTCGTGTAAAATTTTGGTTAAATTTTTGCGGAAAAAAATTGCCGAGATTGTGTAAAAAATAAGCATAAAATCAAACGATGTAACAACACACTATATATATTTGCTAAAGCTAACAAATTTAACAACATTTTAACTACGTAATTTCGCCTCACCTCCGGCTCCGGCAAGTTTTGTTGACTTCCGTCTCAGGTATTTTTCACCTCCGGTTGCACACTACTATGTGAATATGTCGATTAATTATGCCGGTCGATTGACAAGTTGACCCGCACACTCATTGGATCTTTACCCGAAATGGAATTTATTGCTCTAAAGCCGTCAGAAAGATCATTGGCGAAAGCAAATCGGGGCGGGGGGGCGGGCTGCATGCGTCAAAATTAAAGTTTTATAGTAAGATTTAGTATTAAAACGCCTTTGGCTTCTCGCTTACTTCGCTCGCGAGATTTTGTCACTCGCGTGGCTGCCCCTCAAAAATTTCTAAATCCACCACTGATGACAATAATGACAAAAGCTTCCTCTCTTGCAAATGTCAACGCGGACTACACATTTCAACCCTTGAATTTTAGAAGACTCTTCAGCTGTGTGTGTGCTTCGGCATTTGAAAGTTGAAAATTATCGCTGGGTCCAATTTGTTTTTCTATTATTTACAGACCTGTCGCTGCAGTAAAAATGGACAAATGTATCGAAGTTGACTCGTATGGCAGCGATGAAGAAGATTCAATTTCTATAACGCGCAGCATAGCAATCAACAACAACAACAATAATAATAATAATAATAATAACAAACATGCTATCACACCCAAACTAACGCGATACAAAAAATCAATTATCCTGACTTCAGAACAGTTGGTAAGTTTCAACGCAAACTTACAATACTGGTTCAGAAAGCGTACGACGCTATTTCAAAAGAGTATGTAACTAACAGCGTAGCCAGGTCTTTATTTCGAGAGGGAATTAGTTTTTTGGATTCTAGGAACAAGAGAGTTGTTCGATTAAAATACCTGTAAAAGTGTATTTTTTGCGGTTCAAAAATTTACATACGAGATATGGCCAATGTTAATTTTAGGGGTGTAACAGTAGATTAAGCGTATTTCTAAGCCTTAGCCTAAAACCTAAGCGTTACAAAAATGTATCTCTAAGCCTAAGCCTAAGCCTAAGCAAAAAAATATAATCTAGAATCTAATCCTACTCTTTTATAGACCCACCAGAAACCTGGACGCCCATTTAAAGTAGCATGGGCCTGGAGATATAATTCACTCTTTTCCTTAGCATACGCTTTTGTATGTAACGGTTTCTTACGCATTTTATGTCACCTCCTGAATGCTTATCTGTCGCCAGTTATCATTGCAAACATACCAAACGTCGATCGTTGTTCAGGCCAATGTAAAGAACAGGGTCGGAACAGTATTATAAGCATATTCTTAAGTCTAAGCCTAAGCCTACGCCTAATCCAAGCAAAAAAATTAGTGTAAAGCTTAAGCGTACTCTATTCTAGTCACACAGAAAAACTCAGCGCCCCTGATGTTTACATGGGCCGTTGTTCAGACCGGCAACTGCAACTATTGGAAAGCGCACAGAATCTGTTCGTATTCTGCTAAACATTAAACAAGATGTTGTTAAATAACATTGGCGAAATGTTTTGGGAGTACAATCCACTAGAACAGTCTTGAATAGGCTTTGATGGCAGCGAAGATGACCACAGGGAATGTGCACTCTCTTGAAACTTGGCGGGGAGTGTTCTTGTTATAGAGGTTAAGTGCCAGTAGCGCCACAGGTGAAATTTTTGACATGTATTAACGCGGACACTACAGATTTAAGTAACTTTGGTGGTGGACATCAAAAGTTAAAATGTCTAAGGTAAGACGGACCTTAGAAAACGTTTCACCGAAAAATGTCTGACTTTGAGGGTTTACACCGTACCCCCTATGAATTTGCTAGTATTCGAGTTTCCGGTTTTGAATGCTATTCTTTTCAGCATCACCAAGAGTGGATCATGACAAGAGTGTGCAACTCTTGCTATCCACATGGTACAAAATGTACCCCCGGGCGTTCCTCTAAATTAAACTATAAGAGAACCAGGTTTGACGTCGCATATATAAAGTATCATGGTTCGTACTGGTTGTACCCCCCTCTAAATAAAGGACGGCAGGGCAAAAACGCAACGCGTGCCGGGTACATTCTTTTCTACACCGAGTGAACCCAGATGCACACTCTTGTAAAGAGTCATTATCGACTCTTGGTATATCCAATGGTTAAAAATTCTGCTTACACACATGATTTCGCTGGAAAAATTAAGCTTTCTAAGCATCAGAGCTAACAACAGTTAAACATGATCTATAGTGCATGGATATATTTAGGAAAAATTACATCTGAATGAAGGACGAAATGAAGTTCGCTTTTCGGTGACAACCAAATATCAAGGCACAACATCGTGTCAGTGTGACATCTACTTGTGGAATTGGACTGATCGGATTGTGATCACCGATATTGATGGAACTATTACAAAGTAAGCAGGCAATGTCTGATCAAGAAGAGTCGATTACACTGTGGTTCAGCAGATGATTCCAAGGCCTTTGCATACTTGGGGGATGCACAATATATAATGGTGCCAGAAATATCGGAAACCAAGTGAGCGAAACGGTAAATTCAACTTTAACCCTTTCTAAGCTAAAGAATATTACCATTTTTTCACAAAAGTTTCATTGGTATGTTATGGCTTGCACTGTAAATTCCAATCAGTTGATTAATCAATTCAGATAGCGAGTTGGTGATTTCTGAATTAATATCAATAAACATTAACTCATTCTGAGTTGAGTTGATTCTCACTGTGAGTTGAGTTGACTTTGGGTGAGTTGGTTAATTAACTCATAACGAATTGAATCGACTCAAAATTTTGAGTTCTGATAGTCCTAACTCCGATTGAGTGATTCAACTCATTCTGAGTTAAAATCAACTCACTGAAATTTACAGTGTGTATAAAAAAATCCCGTTCTGAAAAATGACAAAATCGGTTATCGCGTTTCCCGGCTGGTGCGCCGATGGGATTAAATCCGTCATCTTCATTAACAAAAGTATGCAATTGGGTACATTTCGTGCGTGTTTTTTTTGCAGTTATGCTCGGTCCCACTGATGAGAAATTGCAAAGTGCACATCTCTCGCGAGTAATTGCAATAAAAATGTACGATATGGCAGTATTGTGTGCATATGGTTTCAGATCTGATGTTATGGGACATCTAGCGCCGCTAGTAGGAGGTCAATGGGCTCAACCAGGAGTTACGTTGCTATACAATCACATTGTAAACAACGGATACCGTCTGGTGTATTTATCAGCGCGGGCAATCGGGCAAAGTGCAACAACTAAAGAATATATCCGCTCTGTTAGCTTGGACGGTTATAGACTGCCAGAAGGACCAGTATTCGTGTCTCCTACCTCGTTGTTGGTCGCAGTTCACAGGTAAATAAGACATTTTTGTGGCTTAAGTCTCAGGTGCATATTTATATACAAAGGAATAGGCGGTAAAAACCTATTTTGAAACTAATGAAAAGGCTCAGAAACGGCAACTTTTACAGGTTTTACGATGACGTGCATCGGTGGAAAACATTTTCTCGCTTGCTACACTCGTGCGCAAAAATAAGTTTTAAACGTAGTTATGCCTTCCTGAAATGAAATCCTGGCCACGCTTGTGTTAGTTTTTGGTTTAGCGATTTCTACAATTTTTCTGCTGCAAAATTTGCCGTTGACGCTCGTGTTAGTTTTTGGTTGAGCGATTTCTACAATTTTTCTGCTGCAAAATTTGCCGTTGACGCTCGTGTTAGTTTTTGGTTGAGCGATTTCTACAAATTTTTTGCTGCAGAACTTGCCGTTTTGAAATTGCGAAGCTGTTTTGTAACTCGTCTTTATGAAGTTTTAGGGGTTGAAAATGTAAATGAAAATTTATATTTCGAATTCTAAATTTCCTCTATAAATGATAAGTAGTCATGCCACCGTTGGGTGGTGTATAAAGTTCATTAAAATATGTTTATAAAAATGCAGAGCGATGTTATAATAGGTAAGATCTTAAAACTTTGATCAATGTCTAAAAATGAAAACATTTGCTTGATATAATAGTTAAAAGCGACTACTCAAATAATTGTAAAAAATAATAGGAGCGTAAGCATTGAAAAGCCATTAAGAGTTGTGTAGCCCTCCGGATGATTTTGAAATCAATTACCGAACCCATGTACTGAAGAGGTCCCTCCCAAAATCCGCGGATATTACCCGGGAAATTGGGATTTTGGCAAATTGAGATATTACTCGGGAAATTAGAATTTTGGGAAATTGGGATATTACCCGGAATATTAGGATTTTGGCAAATTGGGATATTACTCGGGAAATTAGAATTTTGGGAAATCGGGATATTACCCGGGAAATTAGGATTATGGGAAATTAGGATATTACCCGGGAAATTAGGATTATGGGAAATTGGGATATTACCCAGAAAATTAGGATTTTGGGAAATTGGGATATTACCCGGAAAATTAAGATTTTGGGAAATTGGGATATTACCCGTGAAATTGGGAGGAACTTGTTCTATACTTGCGCCAATTATCTTGCACTACATTAAACAATCGCCGTAAATTTGTGTTTTTTAGAGAAATCATTGAAAAGAAACCTGAAGAATTTAAGAAAACTTGCTTGAACGAAATTCGTTCCGTATTTCCGTCGACTGAAAATGATTTAGCGAAACTATCGATTGATCGCGCAACGAGCAGTTATCCGTTTGTTGCAGGCTTTGGTAATAAAATTAATGTAAGTGCGTAAAGCTATGATGCAGTGTTTATGTGGAGCAATTTCACTTAAAGTTTAAACGTAACTGTAATCTCAGTGATACGAAGCATAAAAACGTGTTTAGGGTATATATACCAATTTAATTGAGTACTATAGTGATCCGAATAAGACGGGGGACTGATATTTATTTGGCCTCTCCTGAGGGCACTCACCATATTATTCGGTTACGGATTGTTATTTTTTATCCCGCCCTCCACCGCCCTTCGTTACTGGTATATATTCGGTAGTGCAACTATCCGTTGAATGAAACATTTATTTATCTCGTGTCAATAGCTTAAGCGACAATGCAAGGTTCAAAACTTAAGTATGCTTTAAAGTTTTGAACTCAACTTTATTTGGTCCTGGAGTCATTTATGCGCTACAATAAGGGACAATTGACAGTTATGGACTCTAATTAGGGTTTAGAGACTATCCGCCTACGACGGACTTATTAGGGATATGGACTTCTATTGATTAGGACTCAAAAAGAGGACCCCCTTTTATAGTATGAAATATTGTCTGGACGATTCAAATGTACTGTTGTATGACGACTTAGTGGCGAAATTTAAATTTATACAACATTGTATTACAGGATGTTTGGGCGTATCGTTCTGTTGGAATTCCGTCAGATCGCATTTTCTCAGTGAATCCACGCGGGGAACTGAGACATGAGTTTCAAGTTACTTTTTCGTCGACGTAAGTATTTGCTTACTGTGAAGATGTTTAACTTTGGCGAACGAGGTTGTAACAAATTTGCCTGCATATTGTTTTATCTAATTAGCGTCGAATACTCAAGTATACTTGATTGTTTTAAATTGCTGTTTGCTACATGGGGTTCAAAGAGCACGCAAGTTTTTAAAACGAATTATTTTAATGAATTACGCGCCTCGTTGCAAGTGTATTGTTATAATTTATAGTACTAATTAGACAAATTATTAGGAGGGCTACTTCAATTTGGAACTAAAAATGTTTCTTTTCTGATGTCAGTACTGTAGTGACCCAAATGAAAAGGGTGGACGTAAGAATATTCCGGCGTCCCTAATTTGAGTCTGAATCAATAGAAGTCGATTTCTCTAATTACAATCCTTGGATAGAGTCCAAAGTTACAAATTAGGGTATAAACATGGACGTCGCTAGTTAGATTGCGTCAATGGTTCCTGGACCAAATTAAGTTGAGTACAGATTCCTGAAGTAATGAACTTAAATCCTATAAAATGGCTGGCCGGCAGGTGTGTAGTTGTTCATGTAACTGGAGCAGTGTTGAAAAATGGACAACTGTACGCGGTCGAATATTAAGGAGCGTGCCCTCTTGAGAGGCGAAATACTTGTCAGTCACTGCCCTCTTGTTCGGGTCACTACAGCTCTTGAGTGAGATACCTTCCCTCTGGTGTGTCAGTCTGTTCACTAACGGCTGTTGTTCTGTTAAACTTATGGAGTCAAGATTTGTTTTGTAGAAATGGCGTCTGTGTTGTGAATTTTACAATCAAGGTTTACACTGATGTTTACCATGTTCGCAATGAACTGTTTACTATTAAAATTTGCTATTTTTTTGCAGATTTCGCGACGTAGCAACAGAACTCAGTGATCACATCTTTCCGCCAATCAACACAAACAATTGCATAAACCACAGCTCAATCGATGACCATTCACAAGCTGCTTGTCAATCGCTTGCATGTTCACCAATGCAACGACGTGCTTCTATGCAGCAATCTCATTCAACGTTTCGATTTTGGAGAACGCCAATTTGTGACGTACCACCTGCTTCATCAGTGAATCAAGTTACTGCAGCAGTTGCCAGTGTTTAGTGTTGAAACTATAAGTGCAGTCTGCGCGACCCATTTTAGAAGTTTTGAGAAAACTTTATGATCATGCTGGCAATCGAACGTTGAACCTCTTGCAAGTCGTATAAATCATACTTCTACTAGACCACATTGTCGATGGTCAACAACTTTTTATACCGGTATATGCGCACATGTATTAGTTGGTTTATATGCACTTGCCGTGGTGCATACTTAGCTACATTGAACATCTGTCTGGTCTATCATATATTTCAGAGTTGCGTTTTCGTTTTCAAGAAATATGATTTTATGCTGGTGATACTACATCTACAAAGTTTAATTTTACTGAACACTTTGAATTTGGTAGATATTATGCTTATATATACTTAGTGTACACTAAATTAACTGTATACTCCAAAACACACAAAAACACAATGCAGAGTGTTTCGTATTTCATTTGTGTTGACACTTTGACAGCAGAAAAATTCATCAAAATTGAGAGCCCATCAGGCCAAAAAAGCGACAAACTGTTGGATTTAGTCAAGCATCGGAGATGAACGCTTTCCAACCGAAAATCCCGTGTGCAAGTGCCAACTTAAACTAAATGTCAGATAGCAGTTAATGCTCTATTGCAGTCCCGCAGAAAGTCGTTCCGCTACTGATTTTTACATGGGCCTTTGAGCATTAATAATTTCTTGGACAAAAGCATAAAAATTATGGCCAATGTTACTTTAAGGGGCGTAACAGTAGATTAAGCCTAAGCCAAAGCAAAAAAATATAATCTAGAATCTAAACCTACTCTTTGATGGTCATACCAGAAACTTGAACGCCCGCCCCTTAAAGTAACATGGGTCAAATTTTTTACCGTAGCACAACACGTAGCAGTGCACATTGTCTGTTTGTCTTACCATATCTCACGGTTGCCTAGTCCACTTGAATATTTAGCTCAAGATGTTTGATTATTTCAAATTCAACCAGGGTGCGTCTACTGAACACACCTTTGAAGTCCCTTAGATACCGCCAATAAGCCTAATAAGGGGATTATATATTGTAGGTTAAATCGTAATCAATGTTGGCTGCAATGTTTGTACACAAAATGTACCCTGTTCTACAACAGTTTTGTACAAGAAATCATAGACTTGTTTTATCAATTTCTTTTGTTATATTGTTTAAGTTTCATAAACAAAAAATATATATTATATTTTTCTGTGGTCAGTAATAAAATTCTAACTATATATTCATAAATCAAGTACTGTAATGTTTACACTTCAACCATTATAAAAAATAAGTTGAAAAATGAAAATTTCCGATGTCATTCAACGCGTTTTGGAACTAGCAGAGCGAAGAACAACACGGTATAATGCGCCGTAAATAACTAAATTTCACAGTTAAAGAGTCACAACCAGAGTTGAAGCAAAAGGTGGAATTTTTAAGTAGAGATGGGTACCGGATATTCGGATATAAAAACGGAGTGAAACCAACAAGGAAACCCGAGGTATGCTTTCGGATACAGGTGAAAATCGAACACCGGCTTCGGAAGAAATTTTGACGCAGGTTTCTGAGATATTGGTAGTGAAATTCGAGATTTAGATTCAAATAGAAGTTGCATCCTTTACCGAGTTTGTAATTTTGGTGCAATTTTGGAGGTTTTAACGCAGAGATGTCTTAGAAAGCAGAAAATACAAAATTTTGAAAATATAGATGAATGAAAGCCATTTCGTCTTTCAGCCTACTTCTGGCTCCGGTAAATTTTTCGACCTCCAGTTATCTGGTTTCCAATTCTGATATACATAACACCTTTCTGGAGTATATAACAGGAATAAGGGGGGTGGAAACCGATATTTATTTCGCTTCCTCAGAGTATACCTACTCACCTTTCGGATCTCGTCTGTTATTTATTTCTCAGTCCAGCTCCAATTCCTCGGGACCGCACACCTATATAACTCATGCCAGACAATTTCTATGGGTGAAGTTTACTTCAGGAATATAATTTTAGGGTTTGAGTATGCAACGATTATATAACATTACACCTTGAGTAATGAATCAAATTCTGCACTGGACTTAACTTTCTCAAGGTAGCATTTACACAATCTAAGGAATAAGGGGGCCACGGGGCAATTTATAAAACAGGGCCGTAACAGTAGTTTACTGTAGTGACCCGAATAACGGGGAATAAGAGGGTGTCCTCATTTTGAGTCCCAAGTAAAAGTTCGTATATATCCCTAATAAGACCCCGTATGCCAATTGAGTCCCTAAATCGTAATTAAAGTCCACAAACGTCAATTATCACAATTAGTAATGCACAAAATGACTCCAAACTGAAATAAGTAGGAAACAAATAAAAAACGGAATACCATTAAAAACGCAGTCCTATTTAAATTCTAATCAGGATCTTTAGCAAACCAGCTAGAAACAAGCATATAAGTACCGCAAATGGAATAAAAACAAGTTGAAGTTCAGTTTAGTTGAATACCTCGGTGTTTGAGACTCCTGAGTACCCAGCATTCAAGAAGTTTGTAATTCATATTTTTATCTGGTCACAAAGTCAACTTTTAACTGATTCACTTAAATACCGAATTAAACATAAGTTTCTGTTTTACTTCTTAGCAACAAATTTTAATTTGTGTACTGGCATATTAATTACCGTGATTAATAGTTAAGCCCATGTTGCTATGTTAGTTTTAGAGGTGTCCAGGTTTCTGATCGGTCTATAAGAAGGAGGTTTAGTATTCCAGATTACATTTTTGGCTTTGGCTTAGGCTTAGGCTTCAGCATACGCTTTCATCTACTGTTACGCCCCTAAAAGTAACATTGGCCAATAGTTACAATCACATTTTACAAATGTTACACGCTGTCCAATCCAGTAATTTGGTGTAAAACACATTTAATATCATTAACAATCGTATCTCGATTTTCTTTGGTTACAGTAAATATTGTTACATCGGATCTTGACCGTATTGATTCAACAAACGCCATTGGACGCCGCTTTGTAACATCCGGCGGTGCAGGAATCGTTGCGACAATTACAATTCGCTGTTTGTTACTGTCAGTTGTTGATGGTGATCCGGTCGAATCGACAGTCGAATTAAATAGGTGACTGACTGCACGTTTAAAACGATCACTGAACAATTCCATTTTACCGATTTCGTCAATAATCACGACTCGAACGCCAGGGTTGGCAGCGGATTGTGAATGTTTCTGACAGCTGAAGCATTTGTGAAAATCAGGTCTGCAAAATTCACTAAATATACCTAATTGAACCAGTCGGTTTAAAGCAGACAGAATAAAGTTCGTCAATTCAATGCGCATAAAGGATATATACATCAACTGTTGTTACAATGATGTCTCGAAAGTGAATTAGATTATACAATTAAATCAGCACGCTATATGTTACGTAAAACATTTCGGCCCATGTATAGAACAGGGCCGGATTGTTTTCCGGAGGGGCTATAATAGAGTCAGTTTAAGCTTTGACTAATTTTTTTGCTTTGGCTTAGGCTTAGGCTTACGAATAGACTCATCCATACGCTTAGGCTTAGGCTTAGGAATATGCTTATACTAGTGTTCCGGCCGTGTTCTATACATGGGTCAACATTTCCGTGTCGTTTAATCCGGAAAATGTAAAGTTCAACTACTTTTTTGGAAACAAACGTAACAAGAGTTTTGCCAGTTTTGGACTTTGTATACGCAGACAGAAAGTCGAATACAACTAAAAACCGAAAACGAAAAATAATCAACTTTGTTTCAGAACCGAAAAACTGAAAATTACCGGAAAACAAAATTTTCGGTAGAATTTCAGTTGAAAACGAATCTTTGAATCAAATTAATTATCGTAACTACAGACATGAAATAGAGAAAAAAAATCTGTGCCGGTGTTTTATGCTGCATACCGGTGATGGGAGTTTTAAAGACGGCCAATGTATAGAACAGGACCGTAACAGTAGTATAAGCATATTCCTAAGACAAAGTCTAAGCAAAAACTTAGTCTAAAGATTCAACTTTGCTCCATTGCAGTCTCGCAAAACAACGGCGCGCCCTGACTTAAACATGGTCCCTAACAGCAATGCAAAATTTGGTTGAACTGCTATTTTGCTCGCAACCATTTATTAATCACAAATTACTTAATTTCTAACGCAGGCAATGCGACAGATTCAAACGATTCAACGTTGACAAAGTACTTTCCCACTTGTGGACAGTTGCGCTCAGCCCCTTTACATGGCGGCGTAACAGAAGCTAACCATCCTTCGTAGCCGGTTAACAAGTCTACGACCTTAAAGCCGACCCTCGATCCAGATTTGCCATCTGAGCCTTCCCTTATTTCCGCGGTGTAAAAGCCGGATTTAACCGATTCCGGTAACTGATCACTTATTTGCTTTGCAATCGTTGTTTTACCAACTCCAGGTAATCCTGTTATAAGGATATGACATGCGGACGCTGGCCGCAAAGAGGACGTCATAGCTATAGTAGCGAATACTACGAAAGCATTAAACTGACGTAATTTACTATAATTAGAAATATGCAGGGTACCAAAATATTTGGATCAAATGGGGTTGGTGAATTAAGCAATTAGCATATGTCAGAACTGCGCGGTCGGGGCGACCCTTTTTCCGAAGTACTGTGAATGTACATGATTTTCTCCCAAATTTCTCGAAAGTTATGGCCACGCCGTGAATCGAGCCTCGGACCTTGCGCTCGCGACTCAAGCGCGCTACCCATTACAGTACTCGGCCGATATCATAATTTCCTCTGGTGCTGTATGTGCACAAGTATGTATGTGTCTTAACATTACACACTCTGCGCATACACAAGCTAAACCGTGTATACCCACAGTATATAGTATACTGTAGTGACACAAATAAGAGGATGGTATATGATAATTATTTCGCTTCTTTAGAGGGTGCCCTCGTTTGTATTCGGTTACGGACTGTTATTTTTTCAAAACAACTAGCCATCTGGATCACACACCTTTAACTATTAATACTAGCCAGTTTCTATGACTATTGCTCGCTCAGGTATATTATAGTAATTATATAAAAGAAGGGTTTTAGAAATCCATATAATGAATAACTGTTATATTTCTGTCCTTAGCACCTTTTACGAACCAGTAACGAAAAATTTGCAAAGTTTCAGATCACGGCCACAATTTTCCGTTGTACAAGATATATATTACCCCGGGAGATCTAGGCCAGGCGAGATTTTCCCCTGGAAAACCCAGGCCGGACTGAATTTCCCCCGAAAAATTCAGACCGGGCTAGATTTTCCCATCGGAGAAATAGAACCGGGCTAGAATTTCCCCCAAGAAAATTAAAACAAATGTGAGCAAACAAATGAACACGTTGGGAATGAAACGCGCTGCTCAACTTTGTTCAAAACAAACAACTTTTAGAGCTCACAGTTGACAAATTTTCGCCTTTGGTCGGATGACACAACGGCAAGGAAACCATTGTCCACGATCATTCCCTATAATACCATCGTCAAGATAGTAGCTTTTTTTATCCTTGAGAGCAACTGCCTACGGCCGTTTTAAAAATAGATCGACTATTACAAGAGTAAAATTGTTACCGCTTTGGTGACTTTGGCATAGTAACCAAAATTTAGAACGGTGTATTATAATTGGAATTTTCCCACGAAAAATGGAAGTTCATGCCAAATGTGAATTTTCACGCCAAAAGTTAAATTTTGCCGTTAAAATATAAATTTTTCCCGACAAAATTTGAATGTCCCTTCAAAATTTGAACTTGTGCCACAATTTCAATTTCCGCGACAATTTGAGTTTTGCGTTTAAAATGTAAATTTTCGCGCAATAAACTTGAATTTACCACCGAAATTTCAACTTCATGCCAAAGTGTGAAGTGAATATTTCCGCCAAAATTTAAATCACTCACAGTTTTCATTTCTCGCAAAGAAATTGCAGAAGTATATATATATACACGTTGTTCGCGAATTTTGAATTTGTCGCCTACACCGTTGCCAACGGAGTGCACGCATTGTGACCTATGAATGACAACGCTGAATAACGAATATTATATATATCCCGCATGGATCTGCACTTAGGGATATAATTGAACCTGGGAAATTCTAGCGCCAGCCCGAGTGCTCTGGTGGCAGTCTACCAGTCTCAATTTTCCAGAGGAGGGAAACTTACTCTGGTTTGGATTTTATAGAGGAAATCTAGCCCGGCAACAAATTCAGGCCGTGGCACCGGTTATACATGACCAACAGTGAATGTGGCACGAATTGGAACACAAATTTTGCTGATGTATATACTACACGCACTTAAAGCTCAAACATTTAAACCCACAGAAAAATACAGAACCTAAAAGTCAATACAGCACCTAAAAAACCAGGACAGTAGAGCTAAAATTTTATCAATGTCTGAAGCATTTAAGAAGGTGCCAAAAATCAGCACTATGTATGTCAAAAACAAAGAACTAAACACCAATTGTTGCGCTTTGTAATATGCTTCTCTGTCAATTCTTGATTTTAAATCACTCACTTCAATACCACAAACAAATTAAATTTTAATTTAGGTATATTACTTAAAGACTGAATGATGGTTGAAACAAAGTCACAAATGTAACTGATTTGAGTTCAAACAAACACATTAAAAACTATGGCAAATTGAAATCACTATGACCAGAAGCGTTAACTTGACTGCATGCAACTAGGATACAACCGAAGGTCTGCCTCAGTCTGTGGTAGAAGTTCAACCTATAGCTTCGGTACAAATATTGCGGGAAGTTTCGACACTTTCTTTAATGAAATTGTTTATAGTTTCGTGAGGACACATTATCCGGATTTGCTAGAAATTATAAATTAGCCTAAAACGAAAATTTGTGACAACGCTTTACAGATATTGGCTAAAATTAACCAATTAAACATTTATTTAAACTACCTAATTTCGCGTCACCTCCGGCTCCGGCAAGTTTTGTTGCCTTCCAGCTCCAGTATTTTTCATCTCCTGTTGCAGCCTTACTGCATCCGGGTCCGTTTTTAACTTTTGCCAATATTACATGACTGGTGACTAATTTAATTTGTGACGTATATTTAACAAAACCTGACACCCGCACCAGAAAACTTGAATAAGGTTGTACTGCAGTATACGAGTCCTTTGGGCTGCTGATAATATACCATTAAAGTTTGAACGGAAAACACTTTGTCAACATTTTAAATATAACAGTTTTACCCTCAAAATAATAATCATTTTACTGTCTCCATTCCTGCCGATCATACCAGCAACGTGCACCGTTTACGAAACACGTTTTCTTTTTTATACCACAACACAAACTGTTGTAACTGAGATGAAACCAAAGTATATAATAAAAATTTCAAAGTATAGTAAAGGTTCGTCCAAGCTTTGAGCCTCGAAAATTACTTTAATGTCGTAAATGATTTACTACTCCCACACAGTATTAATCTGTGTTCCCATTTTTCTGTTCAATTTCACCATTGTCAACGCGAGTCATACCGTAATACTTTAACATTGCATCAATACTCGGATCTCGGCCGATAAAACTACGAAAAACATCAGTATGCTTTCGACCACTGCCAACAGCGAGGATTTTCGATTTGAATTCCGTCGCAACGCTTTGAAGATCAGCGCTGTTTAAATTGTCAAATCCAACTTCTACAAATCTTGTCATATATTCTGCAGCGAGCATTTCTGACCATCGACCACTGAAATATGACGCACCATTTTGATCCGTAAATATTCCCCTGCCTGAATTGCATGGATGAAAATCGTACTTATGATATTCAAATGGAAAATACGACGCCCACAACTTTTGAGCAATGTCCAGCCAGAACGTTTTTGACGAATAAACTTCCATATCGAATTCAGAATAGTACAAATCTTTTATGAGATCGTACGAGGACATATGCTTCGACGCGGCGATAATCCTTGACGCTTGGTCGACGCTTAACGAATCGTTAGTGGAACAATGGCAGCTTAAAAATCGCAATATTGCTGGATCAGCAAGTAGCATGCGTGCCCACTGTCCCGGCGCTCGGACCACATCCCATTCGAGTCCAATGAGACCACAAGTGTCTTTATATGGACTTTGCGAGCAAAAGTACATCAGACACGAGCCTATATGATCCATCAGGTGCCCTAGCTCGTAGTGTGACAGTAGGCACGGCTTTGACTGTTCAAGTGATTGCCATAATGGAAGATTTAACGTTACAATTGGGGTATATCCAACCACATCACATTTGGGCCGAATCAAATCTATCCAAAACAAATATTGCTTACTACTATAATGATACGGATCGATATAAAGGGTACTTGTCAACTTTGAGCTGGGTTCGTACACGCTATACACCATCATGTTCGAATGTGCCAAACTTTTTTCGTGCTTCGCGGTCACATTTTCAAATTGCAAACCAAAAATGCGATTAAATAGTTCTAAAATCTGATTCAGTACCACTGGAAATGGAAAATATTCACTGATCGCATCATGATCAATGTTGTACAAATCACAGCGCTGGCGTTCGATCAGGTAGTCAATATCCCACGGTTCAATTGTACCATAGGATTCAGTATCACTTGCATAATTTGCTAGATTCTCAAAATCCGACTTGAATTGGGCCTTTCCGGCCGCTTTCAGTTGAGTCAAAAACCCTTCAACAGTAGCCAACGATCCGGCCATTTTTGTTTCCATCGACATTTCGGCGTAATTCTCAAAACCAAGATATTGCGCTTCTTTGTGTCGATTTTCCCGAATTTCTTCAATGTTGAGCGAATTGTACGAATGATGATTTTGAGCACCACAACGCGAGTAATAATCTTTGAAAACGTTATACCGTTTTAGACTTCGATTACAGTGGCGCATAAATGCTGTGAACGACGCTGGCTCTGGTGATATTTTCCACGGTCCCTCAACAAAGCGTGACGGATTGTCGGTTGACATCAGTCGTCGAACGTACTGCGGTGCCGTTCGAAATTCTGCTGTATTAAATACGGCATGTTTGAAACCAAAATTCGCGTGTTCCAGCTTCGCGTTCATCTGATAGCGGTGTTTGCCGATTTCTCGGCGAGCCAACGCTAACTTTTCACGATCCAGTTCGCTTAGATAGAGTCCATTGAGCGTTCCTTCGAGAATAAATTTATCGAGTATTCGACTACGCCACTGCGCTAGTGATGGTGAAATTGAAAGATTAGACGCAAGTTCGACTTTGCTAGCGGAACAATTATTGTTTGACGCAACAGACTTAGGTATTGTAGCTGTTGGTTGTGAGCCATATATACGGCTATGGCTCTGCTCTATGGGAGGCTCATCTGTAGAAACGGTATTATCACGTATTGCAGGCTGTTCAGTCACATCGCTTGCCAACTGTTCCGCTGATGCTGCCGCCATCAATTTAACCGCATCTATTAGTTTCATGTTAGCGTGCTGATGCCCTCGAACCCGTTGTACAACACTTCCGATACCGGTCAGCTTGGACCGAATTTCAATCCGATTAAGGCGTTGCTTGTACGTTTGATAGACTTGCCGTGTAACCCCCCAAGCATAATCAACCGCGGCCAAGTGACGCTCGAGTGGTTCGATTATGGTTTCAAATGTCCGAGAAGCATGCGGTAACGACGCCAAATGATTTTGAATTGCGTATTCTGCTTCGAACGCAAGCTTAACGGTGGCTTGCTCACACGATCGCGGGTTTACTTCAGCAAACGGGATGACGTCAGATTTATGTAAGACCGCGCGTAAAAGGGCGTTCGAGTCTGGGCTGACGTCAGGAACCTCGGGTAGGACGACAACAAAACCTTTGTGAGCGCGTTGGGCACGAATCGGACGCCATAAAGCACTTGAACGTAAACAGTTACAGTACGATACAGAGTAGATTGACATTGTTTGTATATATTAATACTTTAATATATAAGGAAAAATGTGCGAAAAATACTGTAAGTATTAAGTGAAATAAATATATTGAATTGAAATCAAATATGATTATCGCCCAAGTACACAATGTCGACACTAGACTTTAGGTTTTTGCTCGCAATAACCCCAACAACTCATCTGCGATATATTGTTCAAAGTTACAATATCCGCCGCAGATTGAAATAGATACACAGATCTTTCTCTATTAGTTTATGGCCAATGTTAAGAACAGGGGCGGAACAGTATTGTAAGCATATTCCTAAGCCTAAGGCTAGGCGTAAGAATAAGTTTATTCCTAAGCCTAAGCCAAGCAAAAAATGGTCTAAAACTTAAGCTTATTCTACTCTAGTCCCACAGAAAAACGTTCCGCCCCTGATCTATACACGGGTGTAGTTAATTAATCCACTTTTCCCCGACTACCGAATGGTGACACAAACCTGATGGGCCTTCGAAGACAACACATTGTGCAGGAAACGGAAAGTGAAAATCAATGTACGTACAACCGGAGATCTGCCTCCAATGCTGGCAAAAATCAGCATAAAGTTCAGGCGAATCTTTTGCCGGAAGTTCCAGCAATTAGTGAAATTTTATATATTTTTATAAAATTGTATTTCCTATATGGAATATTTAAAATTTATGCGTTTCCTATGAGCCGAAGTCACATATATGGCCTTGACAGCCCCTCGGGCTCGAGCGTCCAATTCCGACAGCTGAGTGGTCATCGTAAACGCCTCCCACCCGAGAGACTGGGGATCGAATCATATTTTGAAACTACATCTCATATAGAATTGAAAATATTTGTGACAAAGGGTTCAAATTTCGGAATTACTAAGCGTAGACTGCCCAACATTTCCCTAAATACATTAAAAAGCAGGTGATAAGCGAATAAAAATAACGGAAACAGATAGTGATCAAAATTACGGAAACGGAAATTGAAGTTCAAGTTTCAAAGGTGTTTTATTTTTCAGCAAACATAACCTAGGCGTGCATAAATCTATGGCGAGTGCAACGAAATTTTTTAAATTTTGGATGAACTTAGTAATTATTTCATTTGGAACAATTGTACCATATCTATAACAGAAAATTGAGATGCGCGATTTGTAACTAATTTCGAACGTAAAAGTAACGTAATTTCCCGTATTTCGATAACGAAAACAGACACCAATTATGACCGGAAACGGATATTCGTTACTCTGTTAAAAATTTTAAAACTATTAACTTCGCGGGGAAAAACTGAAGTTAAACAAAATTCTCGGCATGATCAAAACTCCAACTTTCCTTGAATCCCGTTTGTTTAGTGAACTATATTTCAAATACACTGGCAAACCACAAGCTCTTTTAAAAAGACACGTATAAAGTTTAACACTTTACTAGGAGTAAACTGAACACTACATACGTTATTTTGCACAGAAATGGGCCAATGTACAGAACAGGGGCGGAATATTATTATAAGCCTGTCTAAACCTAAGCGTAAGAATGAGCATATTCCTAAGCCTAAGCCAAGCAAATAAAATTAGTATAAAGCTTAAGCATACTCTATTCTATTCGCACAGAAAAACTCTCCGCCCCTGATCTTTACATGGGCCCAGAAATAAATGACCATGAATACCCATTTAGTGCGACTCAACAAGAATATACTTTTCAATATCAATCAAAGTGTCGTTCTTCCAACAATCAATAATCCACTCGGGCGAAACAAACGTAAGTGCTGCTCCAAACTCAGATCTCGCTTTGACAAAATCTTCACTCCAGGGACCGCGCGCTAGCACATGTGTCACTTCATCATCCATATAATCGCACAAAACACCATCAAACGCCATTATAACACGTTTAATCTCACGACGTTCATGATCACTTAAGTTGCAACTATTTTCATACATGAAAAACTTCATGCCACTAAAATAGTCGGGCAATATCGGCAATCCGTCCGATCCAAGAGCCACTTTGCCGGGGGACATCTTTTTGCCATCTACGTCCTTCAGGTCAGAACGCTCAAAACGATTGCTCGTTTTTCGTTTAGCTGCTGTCTTTGCTGCGGATTCATTTTTCTGTACACCACCTCGGGACATGTGTTTTTCAATCTCATCATCTGTATTACCTTCAGAAGAGTATTCAGAATCAGAGCCATCTCCTGCAGTATCGGCATTGTAAATATCTTCGATGTTGTCGTGCTTATTGCTGGTGGAAGACTAAAACTAAAAACGTCACGTCGTTCTGGTGTTGATGCGACATTTAGACACAAATAACGAAACATGAAGTCGAGCAATATACCACTTCTAGAACGTTTCATTTCTAAACAGTTTGAATCATCGCCATATTATCTTGCGAGAACAACTTACTGTGCATGTGCAAACACGAAATCTTGCAAGTACAGTTTGCAACTCACCTGAGGCTCGTTTTTCTTGTTACCGTTTTGCACACAGTTATCCTGTGCGTTTTTACTGCACTTTTTTTGATCAGATACTGTACATTCACTACTAAATTGCTTTGTAGGACCAGGAACGGTGTTATTAACAGACATGAGTTGCTCTTTTTCTTTGTAGCTTGGCCCTACAACTGATGTTTCGTATTCATCGGAGTCACATTCTGCACGTTCAAATGTATACCTACAACAGAATACTAAACTCTCAAGCATTCTCGAATTTCTCTCTTTTAGCCGGCTTAGCAACAGTCAAGCACAACTGTCCAAGTATCAGTCACTTTTCTATTTATCTGGTTCAAAAATAATAAATTATTCAATTTGAAACACATAAATGCTTGATTCATGGTCAAACATCGGTCTATATAAATTTTTCAAGACCTGCGGACGCCGTGTGAAACCCATTATTTTTCTAATGAAAAACTAGTTACACGATAACAATTACTGAGAAAGACCTTTTTTGAATATTGCATAAACGCACCTACTTGCGCCAAGGTAATATTCTCTTCTGTTCGTAACAGTCTTCAATCCATTTCTCTTTAACAATACGCCCTTAGACAAAAGTAGCAAAATATTATTGCGAGTCATTCAATATAACATTAATCTACGGATACAAAGCACACTACGATCTGCAGTAGTTAATAGCAAATTACAAACAATCTACTGAAAACTACTACATTTCAGTGTATGATTTGCATTTAATTCATTAGAATAATGCACAACGACAACAACGCTAACACTAACAAAAACAACAACAACAACAACAACCACAAAAACAACAGCAATAATCAGTATAACACTATAGGACCGGTATCTAAAAACGTACATACCTTTACCCAGAACAGCGTTATATTTAGGTGTGTTCTTGAAGGCACAAACCAAATGCGTGCATCCTTTTACCCAATCCGGTTTATACACGGCGCCTAGAGCAACTGCTTTATCACGGATCATAGACCGAAGCGGATTTTGAAACCCACTTAACGCGAAAACAACTCCCGACATCAGCTGGTCAAAAGCCACATGTTGACTACTGCTGGACGTGGTGTTGGGCTTTACCCTAAAACATTAGAAATTTCATTTAAGATCTCTATGTGGTATTTTTTACTCAAGCGACAGTTGTTTACATTTCGGCGTTCTCGTAATCACGTTTTTTGCAAAATAGATTTTGCATTGAAGTTATTCACATTTCAAATGTAATTTATCTTTTGCCATAACAATTCTATTGTGACGGACGGAATTAAGTCGACAGAAATCGCGACTGTGTCTGCGGCCGAAATTTTACAATCGCGGCTGATATTTTTGCTCGCAACCACTCGCATCTAGGGACACAGTTGCAGTATTCGCAATCGCGTATGCGAGTGACTACGTCGACAAAACTACCAAGTGCGGTTTAGAACGCGACAACGTTTGCAATTAATTGCGTCCGTAACGTACCTGCGCCAGTTATATCTAGAAACTTAACGTTTGGCGATGGCAAAATTATAATTTAATGTTTTAATATAATAAAGTAACCAATGTCATATAAATCTTTTAACTACATTAGATACTGTCCACATACTTACAATTCAACGCAGCTAAATTTCACGTTTGACATACCTCTTGGGTTGTTTCAATGCGGTAGAATCTGTTGAGGTACCCGTGTTACAGTCAGCCTTTCGCTTAGCAGGTTTCGACTGCTGCAGCCTAGCTGTAGAGTTAGGCGTCTTTGCAAACGGCATTGGTGCTGCGTTACGTCCATAGGGTGATTTATCAGAACCTGTCAAAATAATTGCAAGTGGTAGCCTTAAAACAGAATGAAAAAAAAACGTTTAAATCAATCACAAATTGAAACCTTCAGTTTAAAAAATATGCCAATTCTTACCTTGAGATGCAGGATCAGACGCCTCCATTTCCGACCGTCGACTAATCGAGATTTTTCGTTCTAGCTCCGGAACGCTATTCTTAATGGCTATAACAGATGATTGCTTTGTGCTAGTCACCGAGCCACTGTCTGATTTAGCCAGTTCCAAACGGCGTTTAAACAAGAAACCGGGCTTGAAAGTTGTCACTGAACTGCCTGGTTCGTCCTCTGGCTTTAATGCAAGCCCTCCAATAGTATGCTGACGCTGCTGTAAGTCAACAAACCAGACTAACAACTAGTAAAAACCTGAATTAAAAGTAGGCGGAACCACCAACCAAATGAAAGGGGTTAGAACGGTTGCACTGTGTGAGTGAAAAGAACCAGCTATATAAATTTGCCGTAAACAGAAATTGAGCAAAATACTACGTATACTGTTAATTATATATTGATTTTTGTTGAAATTGTTTTAATAGTGATCAGCAAACAATAAATTTTTGCCTCATTTGTACTTAAGCGAGAGTGGGAAAGCAACATAACATGAGCATATTCGTGGTTACACCTGATAAAAAGTAAAAACTGTGCATATTGAACTTTTATAATAATTACATGAAACAACAGCAGAAGTATCGAACAGTTGCATCTAGCTTCGATAAATGCGTCGGCAAAAATGATTACATAATTAATTTCAGTTAAGTTGAGCATTTCGCACACAACCAACGCTTGCGAATAAATATCGCAACACATATAAATAATGCGCATTAACGATCACATATTGAACATAATTGGAAATTACTTCCATGCTTTCTTCAGGTGAGTAAAATCTGGCAAACGCGAGGCCGTATTGTGTTGTTCGATTAAACGGCTGTGAACATATGATTTTAATCCGATCCCACTTCTTCTCCGCTGCATTTGCGTCAAATTTATCGCGTGTGAACATACGAACGCGGTTAGTATTTTTCATATCTCTACACTCAGATGGATCCATAAATGACACGGCGGCAAGTAAAGTCTGGATGGAAATACGTATTGCAAACAAGTACAACATGCAATTTAACAACATAAAAAGTCCGTCAATAACTTTACATATTTAAAGCTATTGTTTTGGCAATTACAGCGATGTTTTACACATTGCCAATTGAATGCT
Organism: Enoplolaimus lenunculus; assembly: GCA_030248215.1. Classification (NCBI taxonomy): domain Eukaryota; kingdom Metazoa; phylum Nematoda; class Enoplea; order Enoplida; family Thoracostomopsidae; genus Enoplolaimus; species Enoplolaimus lenunculus. Next base: position 8,653 of record JASANG010000580.1, on the reverse strand, counting down.
ACCCAGCATACCAAAAAAATTTGGTTATTCTTCTGCTTGTAATGAAGTATTACGCAACCTCTACCTCAACATGAAACCAACCAAGAGTCTAAAAGCGAGACGGAGACAAACTGCAAACTGATAGTTACACACACAAAACTGATAGTTGTATACACAAAATGAGACTTCAAAAGTAAGACACAGATAAGTTGCAAACTGAAAGTTTTACTAAAACGAAGACACCCGTCAATAATACGCGAATTGAGGAGCGTATTATGGTTATGCCTAGGGCACATACATAGCTTTATTTTCAAATGTGGGCGTGCTGGGTTAAAGCACCCGGTCAGTCGTGTTAATTTTATGACTGCTTGAATCTCAATATCTCGACAAGGATTAGGTTTAACTACCGTGTATTTGTCACCGGGTTGCGAAGAATTTCCAACAGAAACTTCAATGAGCGCAGATCCTTCGTTACCAATATCAATCGACTGAATTTGAGTTTCACTGGGCAACTGGAATACAACACTTATTTGGTTATCATTGATTGACGAACCTATAACAAAATAAGGGCGGACGACTATGTTTTGCATGTGTACGTCCACAATTTTTATTGAGTTACAATAACGCTAGAAATTCTGATAAAAATAATCAGTACAATTTTAGTGGCGTAACAATTCATCTCAATCTTATTGTACTTAGGAAATACTGTATGCCCTTGAAAGCAATATTGGAAAAACATATATTGCAACTGAACTCAAACACAGCAAAAATATGGTGGAATAGGGTAGCTGTTAGTGTTATAAATACACCAGCATGAAATCTTAAGCTTTGTCACGCAAACACTTTGGATACTTTAGGCCACGGAATGAAGATTTTTTAGCACGTTCTGTTATTTGAATGCTGTTCAGTATTAGATTTAAATTAATTATCCGGTTCCGGCACCGACCAGATATTAATCAATCCGGCTCCGGCTCTAGCATTTTTCGGTATTCGACCGTACCCTAGAATGCATATACAAATATTGTCAGGAGGGTTCTTTTAGCAAGAACATGGGATGGGGGTCTCGGTTAAAAACCGAGACCGACACCTGACTACCGAGACCGGCCAAGAAAAGTCCCGGTTTCGGCCAATTTTTGTCATTACCGAAACAAATAAAATTTTCAAAATAAACTATTTCTAAAGCTTTCTCATAGTTTTTTGTGTTTTTATAGTTTTTGTGTTTTTATAGCCTTTTGTGTTTTTTATTATATCTACGCGTAATCATTGCGTAACTATGAATTTTCATGTCCCGCTCTCGGTCAATTTTTGGTCATCACCGAAACAAATAAAATTTTCAAAATAAACTATTTCTAATGCTTTCTCATAGTTTTTTGTATTTTTATGGTTTTTGTTTTTCATAGCTTTTTGTGTATTTTATTATGTCTGCGCGTAATTATTGTGCAACTATGAATTTTCATAATTTCACAGAAAAATTTTATTCATCAGCCATCGCATACTTCATCAATACAGTCATTCATTTGCGTAATCCTTGACTTCTGGTCTCGTTTCCAGAACACCGAGACTCAAAAAAACCGAGATCGAGACCGCCAAATACCGAGACGTGCCGAGACCGAGATCGAGACTCACATCCCTGGCTAAAACTAATTACGAACACTCGTTTATTAAACCCAACAATTCACAAAACTCTTGAATGCACAAAAACGAAAATCACTCATAAATGGCAATCGATAATAATCCTTGCATCTCCGTTCTGACGCTTAAAACTCCGTTCCTGTTTTTAATGCATACTGAAGAGAAGCTGAGCTTCAGCAAATTGTTACCTTTATGCCTAACACAAGACTGTGATACGAATTAACTAGCGTTAGCGTAACAGCACAACAGTGACTCAGGTTTATTAACTAAATCAAGTTTACCCTTTTCACACTTCCAGTTGCTTCGATTTTGGAGCAATAGATTTGTAGCAGGAAACATTTTGTCCTCGCTGCTGCAAGAAACCACAGTTTTTAGCGGAATTTCTGGCATTGCTAGGTTCGATTGTAGGTAATTGATTATTAAATTAAATGTGTGCCTGCAATGTTAGCGTAATCTTTATGATTCGTTAACATTTATTTCTCGCATTCTTCGCTCGACTGAAGATAAATTTTTTTGAATCAGCGACACCGAAATTATTGTGGAACTGGTAACACTTCACATGCCCGTTTAATTAAGAAACAACCTTTCACTTTAGAAGTTTCTTAAACACTGACTACGTAACAAACGTACAAGGCCTACGTTAGGTTTCGATAAGACACCAGGAGGTCAACACATCGTTTTGCTAGCCCGGCTAAAATTATTACTTGGCTGACCGCTGCAGGATCTACTCATTATTGTAAGCATGTGAGACATGCTTGTCCTAGTGCACATTGTCAGCCTAGGTAGGAACCGGGACATCAGACCTTTCAATTAAGAAGGTGGAAAAGCAGGCTTCCGGAGCGGGTATCGAACTCTCAGCCAACGGATCCTTAAGTGAAGACTCTACCACTGCGCCACAAAGCTCGCTTGTCCAACGGCATTTACGTCGATTACTTATGTAGACCGTATGCTGCCATCTAGTATACAGACAGTGCAGTGCACTATACTGCATGTGCACACAACGGACAAGTATGTCTCACGTGCTTACTTGTCCAAATTTTTCAACAAGTTCATCCCTTGACCGTCCATCCTTTTTTCGCTGGACACCGGGTTCACAGCGCGGCAGTTTGCCATTGCGTCCACGGAGTAGCCCCATGTCTGTTTAGGTAGGAACCGAGATTTCAGACCATTCAAGTAAGTACCTAGATAAGCGGGCCTCTGGAGCGGGTATCGAACTCTCAGCCTACGGATCCTTAAGTGAACACTCTACTACTGCGCCACAAAGCCCGCCTGTCCAACTGCATTTTTCGTCGATTATTTATGTAGACCGCATGCTGCCATCTAGTATACAGACAGTGCACTGCCCTATACTGCATGTGCACATAACGGACAAGCATGTCTCACGTGCTTACTTGCCCAAAATTTTCAACAAGTTCGTACCTAGATAAGCGGGCCTCCGGAGCGGGTATCGAACTCTCAGCCTACGGATCCTTAAGCGAAGACTCTACCACTGCGCCACGTTGCCCGCCTCAACTGCATTTTTAACCAACTAAATGTGTCGACTGTATGCTGCCATCTAGCATACATACAGTGCACTGCACTATATTGCATGTGCACATAACGGACAAGCATGTCTCACATGCTTACACATAAGTATGCAATATATGCAATGCACATTGTAATTGTATAGTGTGCTTGCCTGCAGCATACGGTCGACATATATTCGACGAGAAAAGCAGTTGAAGAAGCGAGCTATATGGCGCAGTGGCAACAGCGTATGTCTGACACGCAAAAGGTCGCTAGTTCGAAACCGCCCATAACCCGGTTTTACAGCTACTTAGTAAAAGGTCAGAAGGTCTAGGGACGACCTTGGTTAATGTAAGCATGTGAGACATGCTTGTGCTGGTGCATATGCAATAAATGCAATGCACATTGTGTTGTACGGCCGACTCATATAGTCGATGAAAAATGCAGTTGGACAGGCGGGCTGCGTGGCGCAGTGGTAGACTGCTCGCTTAAGGTTCCATAGGCTGAGAGTTCGATCCCTGCACTAGCCCGCTTTTCCAGCTGCTTAGGTGAAAGGTTTGATGTCCGACTGACATGGGGGCCACGCCGTGAGCGCAATGGTCAACTGCCGCGCTATGAACACTGTATCCAGTCGAAAATAGGATGGACGGTCAAGGGACGACCTTGTTGATTGTTGAAAATAAGGGCATGTAAGTATGTGAGACATGCTTGTGCTGGTGCATATGCAATAAATGCAATGCACATTGTGTTGTACGGTCGACTCATATAGTCGATGAAAAATGCAGTTGGACAGGCGGGCTACGTGGCGCAGTGGTAGAGCGCTCGCTTAAGGATCCATAGGCTGAGAGTTCGATCCTCAATCTAGCCCGCTTTTCCAGCTGCTTAGTTGAAAGGTTTGATGTCCCGGTACCTACCTAGACTGACAGTTAATTTCACAGAGGGTGTCTGAACTTTCGTTGAATCAATCAGAGTGTTGCACAAGCGCAAGACAACCTGAACGATCAAAGCGTGCCAATTTCAGTACTGAAACGATAACATTTGTGTGGCGAACACGAAAAGTATCACAAGTTTCGGAGCAGAGTCTATAAGCTTCCTGCTGCAGGTCTAATCTATGCCGAAGCTAAAAACATAACTCGCCTAGCTATGTGTTTATCACTTAACTAAGACCTCCTCTCTTACTCTACTGAACTATTTACTTGCAAAATACTTAGGCTTGAGAAATAAATAATAAATTTACTGTTCCGTGCCGGATTTGTAAAATGTTGAAAACTCTTATATCTTAACAGATTTGCGACATTTGGGACCGCGAACAATGTACAAAACTGAAATTGCTTTAATATGTTAAAAATATTCTATAGTATAATTTACTATAGTGGTAAAAGATTTATATACATAATTTAGAGCTACAACAGTCGTCGTTATGTCACGATTATAAAAGCTTTAACAAAATATACTACTAGGAAAACTGTGCCGTACTGTTTCAACCACGTGTTCACTTTAGTAACATCATATCTGTGATCATATATAGACATACAATTAACTTTTTATCGGAAATTTGACAAAAAATTTTGTGTGACCTACTAATATAGCACTTTCAGTTTTGCAAATTTCAATTTGTAATTGCAAATCACAAAATATAATACATGTAAAATTGACTAGGGTGTTTATTATATAGGTTTTGATTAAAATATCTCGAACATTATGCTATTTTTATAGCCTAAAGAACAATTATAATTAAACCAATTTGGGTTCTACAAACAGTTTAAATTTTTAAGAAATATTTAGATAGTATTTCCGAAATTGGAATTACAGCGAAACATGTTAAAGGTTTGCAGAGAATAGATTTTGGTCAAATTTGGTTTCAAAAGTAGCGAAGAATATGGTTTTTCTACTGTTAATGAGGAAGGGCCAAAAACCATTAAACTGTGTGATCAAATGATTCGATTCAATGATTTTGAGCGGTTAATAGCAATGTTTTGGCAATAACCAATAAAATATGTGAAACGCACAAATGGACCAATAACGCTGTAGCGCTGACATGTAATGTAGGGACCCGAATAAGAGGCGTAGGCGTAGGCACTGTTTCGACCCTGTTCTTTACATTGGCCGAAACTTTATAGCGCACTTAAGTTTTAACCTTGAGTTGCGCTCAAGCTATTACACAAGACAAATAAACATTTAATCCAACGGATACTTGCAGTTGCGGGTATATATCAGCAACGAATAGTGGCAGAGCGTGGGTTAAAAATAAATAACATCCCGTTTAACCGAATAACAGGAAGGTACACTCTGGAGAGGCCAAACAAATATCACTCCCCTTATTCGGGCCACTACCGTAGTGTTTTCTGCGGTGGCTAAACACACCACCAAGACAATTCGTGCCGTGCCTACCATATTGGCAATAAGGCTAAATTGGTGCAATGCTTTGGACATACCTAGTATAATACACCATCTTTCGAATTCGTTATTTTGATTCAAGTTCGTTTATGGCTGCTGCAGTTACCCGAATAAAGAGGGGGGTGTCATATTTATTTGGCCTTTCCAGAGGTTACCCCCCTCCCGTGTTTTATTCGGTTACGGACTCTTATTTATTTTCAACCCGCCATCCCCCACCCTTAGTTACTGATATACCAGTCGTAGTGGGACTACATTTATTGAGCGAAGCTCGAACGCACGTAAGCAATTAAGGTAATATGCAAATTTGTTGTTAGCTAACTATTCATTTATCGGCTTTGGAGGTTTGTAAGCAATTTCCTCAGGATCCTCGTACCCAAAAACCCTTCAGTCACTCTATTAATTTTTGGAATAATTTAAAAAGTCCTAATTTTGTCTTGTCAATTAAGCTAATATGCAAATTAGTTATTAGCTAATAATTCAATTATCGGTTTTGGAGGTTTGTAAACAATTTATTCAGATTCTTCGCACCCATAAACTTTCAGTAAACCCTAATAATTATTGAAATAATTTAAAAAGTCCTAGTTTTGTCTTGTCAATTAAGCTAATATGCAAGTTAGCTATTAGCTAACTATTCAATTATCGGTTTGGGATGTTTGTAAACTATTCATTCAAATTCCTCGCACCAAAAAACCCTTTAGTGCTGAAATTATATTGCTTTTAACCTTAATTATTAGTAAAATATTGTAAAAAGTGCTAATTTAGGCTTATAAACTATGCTAATATGCAAATTATCTATTAGCTAACTGCTCCATTATCGGTTTTGAATGTTTGTAAACAGTCTACGCAGATTCGTCGCACCCAAAAACCCTTTAATGCTAAAATTAGATTGCTTCTAACTGTTATAATTAGTGAAATATTGTGGAAAGTCCTGATTTAGGCTTAATTAATTATGCAAATTAGCATGTAGCTAATAAACGGCTTAAAATTTTAAAGCCCCAATGCGAGGTTAAGACCCCAGGATAATTGGTTTTCAAACAAAAAAGTATCAAAATCGGTTCTGCCGTTCCTGAAATTCTTTTCGGACGGACAGACGGACAGACGGACGGACGGACATCCACCTTTCGACCGCCAAGTGCAAAACATAAAACGCCTCGCAAAACTCCGAGCATCGCTCGGAGTTTCGCTTCGCTCAATAACCAATATTGCAACTTTCCGGTGAAATCAATGTTTTTTGCCTTGCGTCAAAACCTGGAGCGATAATGCTATTAACTTTGTAGTGTTACTTTCAAAACCTAAAGTACGCGTTAAGGTTTTGAACTCAGCTATATTTGGTCCTAGTTTGGTTTTAGGGACACTATCCGGTGACGGACTCTTATTAGGCACACGGACTCCTATTGATTGGTACTCAAAATTGTGACCCCTCCTTATTACCTCCTCTTACTCTGGTCGCTACAGTACGCTATTTTTACATTTCGTTTTTATATATACCCAAAGTGGCACTGGTTGAATTTGAGTTGTTTTTGCATGCGAACCAGGCGGATCCGGCTAATCCATTCGTTTGAGCTCTGCCAGAAACCGTAGCAAATTGTATATATAACAGTGCTGTTGATGGATGTGTTTGCCAAATTTTGCAGTTTGATTTTCTGATTCTTATATATATGCTATTAAACTTCAAACTTTCCCGTCAAATTTCTGAAACGAATCCAACAAATATACAATTTTTAACATAAGCAAGAACAAAAATTTTACTGATTATAATACCTGCCTGATGTGCTACCATTTTCTGTATACATAAAATACAGCTAATATGATAATATATACATTAAGGTGCATTAAAATTGGATTATAACAATGTCAAATTCAACATGCCGACTGAAAAGACAGAACAAAACATATTATCTTATGCTGGTAATAATGGATTACATTCAAATATAACCAGCATGCTAACTATTGCTTCGGCCCATGCAAAGATCAGGGGCGGAACGTTTTTCTGTGGGAGTAGAATAGAGTAATCTTAGCTTTAGACTAATTTTTTGGCTTGGTTTACACTTAGGCTTAGGCTTAGGAATAAACTCGTTCTTACGCTTAGGCTTAGGCTTAGGCTTAGGAATATGCTTATAACACTGTTCCGCCCCTGTTCTTTGCGTTGGTCGCTTTTTACCAAATATTTGGTTTTAGTTCCGTTTTAACAGCAAAGGTTCCTGCGTACCTGTGAAAACCAGCTGTTCATTTGCCACAAATACATATGATGCATCTAAGAGTTTTTCTAGATTTGAACTGATTTGCGATCATACATATTTGTGAACGCGTTTTAATTTTTTGTATACAGTCAAATCAAACCACATGTATTGAAATCAGGGTTGGACAATTCAATTTGTGTTAATCGATTAGTCACATGCAACCGCATCAATTTTGTATAAATTTCAAACGAATAACATGAACATCTGCATGAATCAATTAGTGTGTTTTCCGTAGCAAAATTTTCGTGATGGGCTTCATATGGTACTGCTTAACTTACAACTAAATATATATATATATATATATATATATATATATATATATATATATATATATATTTAGTTGTAAGTTAAGCAGTACCATATAAAGCCCATCACGAAAATTTTGCTACGGATACGGTGGACTGGAACCTATGACGAACGGATTACTGGTCCGCTGCTCTAAAAGCACTGAGCTACACAGCCACGAATTCATGTGCGGTTACGGAATTTTCCACTTTAAACAATTCTTTACCAAAACGTTTTTAAACATTTTTAGCATTTTCTTCAAATATTTCAATATCTGCGTTATAATTTATTAGGCACTTTTTTGCTTGCAGCTAAAAAGCGGCAAAAAAATAGTGAACCAAATTGACTCTCTCTGAAATAGGCTTTTCCGCACTACAAAAACTGTGTCAAATTGGACTCCACAAGAGTTAAATTCGACTCACTGAGTGACTCGGTGTAGTGGAATTTGATTCTGGCGAAGTCGAATTTGACTCAGTTTATGTAAGTAATTACCATTTTTTGCAGCGTAGCCTACAGATGCAATACTGAACACTTAACACAGTAGAAAATGATTCATTAACCATATATAAAAATACTGCCAAGTCATTTCTTCTACTTTGTCAGCTGCAATATAT
>JASANG010003999.1:0-52622 GCA_030248215.1 Enoplolaimus lenunculus | reverse complement strand
TTTAAATGTAAGACATTTTACATTCTGTTTCCATGTTTTATTTGCGTAATGATACGAAATATTTGTATTTAAGCATATAAAACATATTATTTTAAATGTAAGATGTTTTACATTCTATAATTCTATGTTTTATTTTAATGATACGAATATTTTGTTTTACGCATATAAAACATGGAAACAGAATGTAAAATGTCTTACATTTAAAATAATATGTTTTATTTTAATAATACAAATATTTTGTTTTACGCATATAAAACATGGAAACAAAATGTAAAATGTCTTACATTTAAAATAATATGTTTTATTTTAATGATCAAATATTTTTGTATTTCGCCCTTAAAACATGGAAACAGAAAAATGTAAAATGTCTTACATTTAAAATAATATGTTTTATTTTAATGGATATTTTTTTTCGATTTTTACATATAAAACATGGAAACAGAATGTAAAATGTCTTACATTTAAAATAATATGTTTTGTTTTAATGATACGGAAATATTTTGTTTTCACACATATAAAACATGGAAACAGAATGTAAAATGTCTTACATTTAAAATAATATGTTTTATTTTAATGATACAAATATTTTTGTTTTACGCATATAAAACATGGAAACAGAATGTAAAATGTCTTACATTTAAAAATCAATTTGTTTTATATTAATAATGATACAAATATTTGTTAGCATATAAAAAATTTGTAACACATATAAGAAAAGAAATGTAAATGTTCTAAAACACTTAAAATAATATGTTTTCTTTTAATGATACAAATATTTGTTTTACGCATATAAAACATGGAAACAGAATGTAAAATGTCTTACATTTAAAATAATATGTTTTATTTTAATGATACGAATATTTGTTTTACGCATATAAAACATGGAAACAGAATGTAAAATGTCTTACATTTAAAATAATATGTTTTATTTTTAATGATACGAATACTTTGTTTTACGCATATAAAACATGGAAACAGAATGTAAAATGTCTTACATTTAAAATAATATGTTTTATTTTAATGATACGAATACTTTGTTTTACGCATATAAAACATGGAAACAGAATGTAAAATGTCTTACATTTAAAATAATATGTTTTATTTTAATGATACGAATATTTTGTTTTACGCATATAAAACATGGAAACAGAATGTAAAATGTCTTACATTTAAAATAATATGTTTTATTTTAATGATACGAATACTTTGTTTTACGCATATAAAACATGGAAACAGAATGTAAAAATGTCTTACATTTAAAATAATATGTTTTATTTTAATGATACGAATATTTGTTTTACGCATATAAAACATGGAAACAGAATGTAAAATGTCTTACATTTAAAATAATATGTTTTATTTTAATGATACGAATACTTTGTTTTACGCATATAAAACATGGAAACAGAATGTAAAATGTCTTACATTTAAAATAATATGTTTTATTTTAATGATACGAATACTTTGTTTTACGCATATAAAACATGGAAACAGAATGTAAAATGTCTTACATTTAAAATAATATGTTTTATTTTAATGATACGAATATTTGTTTTACGCATATAAAACATGGAAACAGAATGTAAAATGTCTTACATTTAAAATAATATGTTTTTATTTTAATGAATCAAATACTTGTTTTACGCATATAAAACATGGAAACAGAATGTAAAATGTCTTACATTTAAAATAATATGTTTTATTTTAATGATACGAATATTTTGTTTTACGCATATAAAACATGGAAACAGAATGTAAAATGTCTTCCACATTTAAAATAATATGTTTTATTTTAATGATACGAATATTTTGTTTTACGCATATAAAACATGGAAACGGAATGTAAAATGTCTTACATTTAAAATAATATGTTTTATTTTAATGATACGAATATTTTGTTTTACGCATATAAAACATGGAAACAGAATGTAAAATGTCTTACATTTAAAATAATATGTTTTATTTTAATGATACGAATATTTTGTTTTACGCATATAAAACATGGAAACAGAATGTAAAATGTCTTACATTTAAAATAATATGTTTTATTTTAATGATACGAATATTTTGTTTTACGCATATAAAACATGGAAACAGAATGTAAAATGTACATTTAAAATAATATGTTTTATTTTTAATGATAAAATTTGTTTAGAAAAAACAGGAAACAGAAAGAAAAAGCTTACATTTAAAATAATATGTTTTATTTTAATGATATCAAATATTTTTGTTTTACGCATATAAAACATGGAAACAGAATGTAAAATGTCTTACATTTAAAATAATATGTTTTATTTTAATGATACGAATATTTTTTTGTTTTTTTATTTTTTTTTTTTGTTTTACGCATATAAAACATGGAAACAGAATGTAAAATGTCTTACATTTAAAATAATATGTTTTATTTTAATGATACGAATATTTCGTTTAACGCATATAAAACATGGAAACAGAATGTAAAATGTCTTACATTTAAAATAATATGTTTTATTTTAATGATACGAATATTTTGTTTTACGCATATAAAACATGGAAACAGAATGTAAAATGTCTTACATTTAAAATAATATGTTTTATTTTAATGATACGAATATTTTGTTTTACGCATATAAAACATGGAAACAGAATGTAAAATGTCTTACATTTAAAATAATATGTTTTATTTTAATGATACTAATATTTTGTAAAATTTTAAATAATATGTTTTTATTAATATTTTACGCATATAAAACATGGAAACAGAATGTAAAATGTCTTACATTTAAAATAATATGTTTTATTTTAATGATACGAATATTTTGTTTTACGCATATAAAACATGGAAACAGAATGTAAAATGTCTTACATTTAAAATAATATGTTTTATTTTAATGATACGAATATTTTGTTTTACGCATATAAAACATGGAAACAGAATGTAAAATGTCTTACATTTAAAATAATATGTTTTATTTTAATGATACGAATATTTTGTTTTACGCATAAATATACTAGGGTGCAACCGGAATTATACAATTTAGCGGAACCTCAATTTGAAAAAATTACCGGAAACGAAACTGGAAAGTGAAAAATATATGCAACAAAAAATTCATTTTATATTTTAATTCTTTCTATTATTATTATTGGTGAAATAACCTTAGTTGAAGATATGAATTTGATGAATTTGCTGTATTTTGGATTTTCTCTGCCCACCAAAGCGAAATTGACCTTCGGTGGTTTATTTTCGGTGATTGTCAAGGTTTGTATATTATGCTTATGAAATGTATTTTATTTTTATAGTCATTTTTTGGTAAAATTGTTGAATGAGTGGGTTTTAAAAAGCTTCTTAAATATTAGCAAGTTTAAAAAACGACCAAAAAATTAACACTGGAATTTTTAATTCCAGCAAACATTTACCGGAACCGGAAAGTGAAAAAATCCCTGAGCCAGAATTTCGGTTGCACCATGATAAATGTGCATATTACAGTTTTGACATTATACAGGTTAGAAATATCGAAATTCTGGTCTGAAATGAATAAAACATAAATATTTCAGAAACTACTATTGCCAATTTATAAGACACAAATTTCTTCCTTTCAAGAAACAGTTGTCTTTTATTCAAGAATTAGTTTTCAAATTTAAATTTATGCAAAAAATAATTGTTTTATTTATATTCTTACAAGTGTATATAAATAATCAAATTTCATGGATATTTCCAGTTGAGCGTAGGCTCTCCCAACCTTAGTTTATATCTTGGATACATTTTCAGTTGTAAAATTAAGGAATTAGGATGACGTTAAGCGGTCACGGTTAGAATCGTTTTCGCTGGCAAATCTTTGTTTTTAAGATTTATACATCCGGAAAATCAGCAAAAAAGTCTTTGATTTCAGAAACGTTTGTCCAATCGTTGATGAAACAACATCTTAAATTTCAGACTTTTAAGTCAAAAAATGTCAGACCAAGGCATATGTATCTGGTGTCTGGAGTTCGTATTAACAAATCACTGCTTTAATTTTCAAACAATATTTCTTGAATATCAGACAATTTGTTTTGTGACGTACCTTCAACATCATCTTGGTCCCTTGGATCTCGAGCGCCACACGAATGCCGACCGTCTCCAATGAAACCTGGCAAACAACGGCAATTGAAGCTTCCGGGAACATTTGTACACAACGCTTGTGGATCACACGGAGATTCGTCACATTCGTTCACATCTGAAAACAAAAACAATTTTAAACGGTCACTGCCTGAACTGAATATGACTGCTCCAAGAATGCTCAATGTGACTCTCAGTTCAACACAGTTGCATGTGAAGTTCTTCGGAAATTATACCCACCATAAAAGAACTGGTATAAAAGCAAAAGCACAACATACGCTGGGTACATTTTTCCTGCATAGGGTGTGGTGCATTCAGTTGCGTACCCTTGTCAAAATGTCGCTTACTGTTGGTATAGCTAATTATATATATTGAAAATTTGAAAAAAATGAAGTTTTATAACTATTTTTTTAAAATTCAACTTACCAGTACAACTGCGACCATCGCCAACAAAACCACGATTGCATTGACAAATACGTCCACTTGAAACAGACGAACTGACGCGACAGACTGCATTCGGCGAACAATCGGACACCGATTCGTGACATGGGTCAACTGAAAAAAAAACAATTTTTTGATAAAACTGATGTTTTTTTGGTGAAATTTTGATTTGTTTTCAAATTTTTGCATTCTTTTAAGATAGGTTAGTAGAAAAATATATATTATATATCATCTAGGATAATTTTGCAAAAAACATATAATAGACTTGTCAGATTTTAGATTACTTTTAAGCTTACAAGTGTAGCCGAATTAAGTTTGTAATGAGAATAAATTTGCATTTTTAAATTACTACACTGTAGAAAATGGGGAGTCAAATTGACTGTCTCGGAAACAGGCTTTTCCTGACTACACAAACTGAGTCAAATTTGACTCCGCCAGAGTCAAATTCGATTCACTGTTGACTCTGGTGGAGTCAAATTTGACTCAGTTTGTGTAGTCAGGAAAAACCTGTTTCCGAGAGAGTCAATTTGACTCCCCATTTTTTACAGTGCACAGTGTTTGGCATCAGCTCTGGCGGTTGGTGATAATTTTTACGGCGAAGCGTATTTAGAAAACTTTGTCTCAAACCACAATTAGAATTTTACATTTAAGCTTTTAGCTTTTGAATAGCATACTCGAAGCCAGTTCAGCAGACCCGTAAGCAATTTTCAGGGGGGCGGGGCGGAAGGCTTGCGGAGATTTATTTTAAATAACAAGTGGAACCGAAACATTTCGACAATCTGTGCCTACAGAAGGCTGAATCCCGCTTTAGCACCTTGGCTCCGGGCCTAACATTATGCAAACATTTAACAAATATTTATGTAGAAATTGAATCTACAACAATTCGTCGCCTGACAACTTGTTACCCAACAGTGTCTTAAAGCTACTTAATAAACCAAACATAATCCTAAGCGTAATCCTAAGCCTAAGCATAATCCTAAGCGTAATCCTAGCCTAAGCATAATCCTAAGCGTAATCCTAAGCCTAAGCATAATCCTAAGCGTAATCCTAAGCCTTAGCATGATCCTAAGCGTAATCCTAAGCCTAAGCATACTCCTAAGCGTAATCCTAAGCCTAAGCATAATCCTAAGCGTAATCATAAGCCTAAGCATAATCCTAAGCGTAATCATAAGCCTAAGCATAATCCTAAGCGTAATCATAAGCCTAAGCATAATCCTAAGCGTAATCCTAAGCCTAAGCATAATCCTAAGCGTAATCCTAAGCCTAAGCATAATCCTAAGCGTAATCCTAAGCCTAAGCATAATCCTAAGCGTAATCCTAAGCCTAAGCATAATCCTAAGCGTAATCCTAAGCCTAAGCATAATCCTAAGCGTAATCATAAGCCTAAGCATAATCCTAAGCGTAATCCTAAGCCTAAGCATAATCCTAAGCGTAATCCTAAGCCTAAGCATAATCCTAAGCGTAATCCTAAGCCTAAGCCTAAGCCAAATGCATGATGGGCGACCAAATTGTCGAGTGGACGAAATTTCGGATTATAAGTTGTTGGACGACGAGTTGTCGGCAACGACTGGTCGTGATACCGCCGGAAACTTACCTGTTCCCGGTCTCCTTGTGACACTACTGGAAGAGATCGATACAACTGAAACAACGAACAATTTCGATTACCAACGATGTATTCGATGAGTTTACAAATGGCTGTAGTACCTATCCGGTTCCGTTTCCAGATGACCTAAAGCTAACGGCTCAGCCCCTCTGGAAAAATGTTAGCCCCCCGCTAAAAACGTTTCAAACTTACCTGTAAATCGTCGTAACTGCAACGATGCCCGTTGTAAAATTTCCAGCCCCTCAGAAGCAATGTTAGCTGGCTATGGGATTGTGCCTAACGCGAGTTAGAGTAAAGAAGAGTATGCATATGACTGTGTAACATAGTTCAACAATTAGCCAGCGCTCATGAATATGCGACCGCTTCAGTCGCTGAAAGTATCTAAAGTATACATTAGTAGCACCAAGAGTGCATGATACCCTTTAACAAGAGTATGCAACTGAGTACATTCGGTGTAGAAAACAATGTACCCAGCGCGCGTTGCATTTTTGGCTTACCCCCCGTATTTGGGGGGGGGGGGGTCAAAATCTCCATCGATGTTGAAATTCATGTGCTATTGTATATACTAAAATGTGGTCCGATTATATTTTCGGTGTTGGCTGGCGGATACACGTGTAAAATGAACGTAAAATCGACCCCCCCCCCTAAAATGAGGGGGGTTGGCCAAAAACGCAACGCGTGCCGGGTACATTCTTTAATACACAGAATGTACCCAGTTGCACACTCTTGTTAGAGTGATCATCCACTTTTGGTAGCACCAATGGGTTATACGAGAATTTTCTGAAAAATTACTAGAAGCAATATGCGCAATAATTGCTTAATAATTAGCTAACATACCTGTTATTGTTGCTGAAAAATTATTTCAAAAGAATTCGGGCGCAAGTCTACCAAGCCAGCAGATAGAGGGGGACAGATGGCTCAGCCCCAAACCCCGAAAAATCTTATTTACTAAAAGGTTTCTAACTGGTTTAAGAACCATGCGAAATTGTGTGTGTGCGTCCCACCTAAAACAATTCAGCCGACCCTGAAAAAGTTAGCTGGCTACGGTCAAGACGTCTCTCACAGGGGTGGTGTCAGGATTTCATTTCCGAAGGGAATGGCCACGTCTAAACGTGGTTCACGAGCGAGAGTAGCCAGCAGAAGCAATTTTTGACCTCTGCAACTTATTTCACACCATCTGAAAGTGCGTTTCTTAGTCTAACTTTTGGGGGGGATATATCATCGCAAATCCCCTCCATGTAGACACGCCTCTGGTTTCTCAGCGGTTCCAAACTTTAACGGCCGTAAATTAAACTTACATTCGCACCGGCGACCATCACCTTCATATCCGGTCCCGCAAACACAACGGCCCACATTTCGGCCTCCTATGGTCCGGTGTTCGCAATTCGCCTCGGCCGCACAAAGTCCCACAAGACTCAAACAGTCGTCGGGATCACGAGCACTGCCCTCCGGTTCACAGGAGCGTCCGACAGAAACGAATCCATCGCGACAGACACAACGTCGGTCGACACAGAACGCTTGACGGTGACAAATCTAAAATTAGCAAAAAAATCTACTCTGGTCTCTGGCTCCGGGCGTATATGGTCCGTTCATATGTCAGCTTTGGAACTTGGAATCGCACACCATCATAGTCTGCCACATTTTCCCTAAATCACTTTTAAAACAGCACATATACCAGCAGACTAAATTCTTCAACATGAACAGTGAAACATTTCCGGCGAAGCAAGCTTGAAGCTAGACGCACTTTTAGTACGAGACGATATAAAATGTCGCACAAATTGTTACAGTAGCAATAGAATATGTTGGTGTGAGGGGGCAAAAACACTGGGGAACGGGGGCTTAAGGTTCCTTGCCCCGTAATAATTACGCCACTGATAATATAAATTCAAAGTGACGGTTGAAATAGATCTTATATAAGCCATAAAATAAGATGGTACATGAGAAGTTAAAAAATTTATAGATCACTCGCACAATCCTTTGAAGTTATACCCTTCCGCATTGAAATTCTGGCTACGACCCTGCTGCCAAGTGTTAATAGCGTAAAACGCATACCGACGCGTCAACAACACAATCAAGCGGATCAGGTGAGCAAAGACGGCCGTTGCCCAGATATCCCAGACGGCAGTAGCATCTTGGCGGTTTGCCATTGCGTGACAGACATTCTGCATCCCGGTCACAAATCCCAGACGAGACTGTACAATCGTCTGGGTCAGACGGGCGACACCCAGCTGAAGGGTCACCGAAATATCCGGGTTTGCATCGACATCTGTAAAATGCAACTACATTCAAGTGAACGCTATTCTGAAATGAATCAAAGTGTTAGCATTAGAGTTTTGGCAGTCTGGGTAGGACCCGGGACTTTAGACCTTTTAATTAAGCAGCTGGAAAAGCAGGCGTGCAGAGCTAGGATCAAACTAGCGGCCTGCGTACTCCGAGACAAGCGCTCTATTACTGCGCCACGTAACCCACCTCTCTAACTACTTATATCATGGACTATATATGTCGACGGCATGCTGCCGGCTAGCATACATACAGTGCACTGCACTATATTGCATGTCCACATAACAGACAAGCATGTCTCACATGCTTACAAGTTTAACGCTTTCTCACATGAATATTTCTATTTTCCCTGAGACCTACTTTTATGCTAGAATTCGAACTTCAGTGACTGGAGTGGAAGGCGTATACCATCACCACTCAGCTATAGGAGCTTGACGCTCGAGCCTGAGGGGGCTCTCACGTCTTGTGGTGAAGTAGTATTATGTATACGTGTTGCAATTGTTAAACACGGTGCGATATATTATTTAACGTATGCACACTGCGCTGAGTTGCCTATAGGCAACTCAATGTGAGAAGGGGTTAGTTTCAAATTCCAGAAATTAACTTTACCTTCGCTCGCTGCATTCCGCGTTAGCACCACATCTAGCTCCAGTAATACAATCCTGGATGTCTGGGCTGCATTGCCATTGACCGTCGCCCAGATATCCCAGACGGCATTCACAACGGCGGCGGTCAGCGTTGCATTCGGCGTTCGAGTGACATATTGCAGGACGAGTAATGCAGTCTGCAGGATCACGCGCTGTGCAGCGTTGGCCGTTGCCTAAAAGAAAAAACATTTTAAAATATGTTTTATTTCAAAATATTATTTGTCTAAAATTAGTTTCGGCTAAAATTTCGCAAATTTTCAGACTGCAACAATTTCAGGCGGTTTATAAAATCGGTCCACAGTTAAGAATGTTGCGGTATTTCTCAGTGTAAATTAAATGTTGATTTTTACTACAGTTAACATTTATGGACAATTTTTACTATTAGAAAGTATGATCAATGTATAGAACAGGGCCGTAACAGTAGTATAAGCATATTTCTAAGCCTAAAAGCCTAAACCTGTGCAGTCCAACAGAAAAACGTTCCGCCACCGATGGTTACATCATGGGCCGGAAGGATCATCAAGTTTGTTTTAGACAGATGGTAATGATAGAAATGTTAATGTACGATACACAGAAAATTGAACAGGGGTGCATACTACAAGGAAAACAAGGAAAATATAACCCTCTTCGAAATTTTGGCAGAAGCAAACAAGGAATGTAATATGTTTTTTGAAATATGAATAGTCAGCTTAAGATTCTAAATAAAAATAATTTTCTCGGTCGCTACGTTAAGTAAAAAATAGTTTTACATAAAACAGTCGACTCTCTCTCAAAATGAAATCCCTGGCACCGCCCAGCGGCGGATCCAGCAATTTCTGACGAGGGACGAGTGGCAAAAATTGCGAAACGCAATACTTTATGCTGAATGTATGCTATAAATGTGCCAATTTTCTGAAGAAAAATTGTTAGGTAGGAAATTTACCATTTAATTATAAAAAGTTTTTTGACGAGGAGGGGGAAGTCCGCCCCCCGCTTCACTCTGAATCCGCTAGTAGGTACGCCCGTGAATTTGTGTATAGTAAATTTGTACAGAATCTACAATTGCTTGCGTATACCAGGGTTCCCACCGGAACCAGATTTTGTCGGAAGCGGAATCGGAATAAAATTTTTCTGTCGGAACCGGAATCGGAATCAAGTTTTAGTAATTCTATAGTTAAAGGTCTATGACTTAACTTTTGCTGCAGTATTGCCTGTTTCCGTAAACTGTTCACAGTTTCAGTAAAAATTGTTTTATAGAGCTGACGGAATACGCGTAACAACTCGAAATATTTACTAAGAAAAAAAACCAACAGAATAATTGCAAATGATCGAACCAAAACAAAAACAAGCAAAATCTAAGTTCAATCATCTTAAAAACTCATAACCGAAAAAATCAGAATTCCGGCATCGGAACAACAGTAAGCCGGAATCGGAATTCCGATGGAACCCTGGTTTATGCCATGTAACTAATTTTACCGTCAAGCATTTGTTAGGCCAGCAAACTAACCTTCGAAGCCATCATTGCAAATACACAGACGGTTAATGCAAACCGCATCCGGTGAGCAAATGCTCTCATCACGAGCGCAGTCATTCGGATCCGGTTCGCATTGACGACCATTTCCAGTGTATCCTAGTACGCAACGGCAACGATTGTTTGCACACGTTGCGTGTTGGTGACAAATTGCCGGATGCACTTCGCAATCGTCCGGATCACGAGCGACACAATCGCGTCCGGATCCTGAAAATAAATCCCCGATGAGAGAATTTATCCAACCTCAGCCAAGCCGCGAGCAAAATTTACTAACTCTGGACTAAGGGTGTAGCGAGGGCGGTTTTGGGGATCCACCCCTTCGAGATTTATGTCCAACTGCCTTTTTTAATCGAGAACTAAAAACCTCTTCGAAATTTTCATAGGACGTGGGTTTCCTCTTTCCAAAATCCTGGCTACTATCATGTCATGTTCCAGACTGACAATATCAACGATTATCCCAGACACGAGCCGAATTAACTATTATCGGAGTACTTGAATCCCAGACGCGCAAGATTAACTAATCCCAGTCGAGGAAAATTAATTAACCCCAGACGAGCAAAATTTAAGTAATCCCAGAAGAGCAGAAATAATTTAAATCCCAGACGATCAAAAGTAATCCCAGACGAGATGAATTAACTAATCCCAGACGAGCAGAATTAATTTAAATCCCAGACGAACAAAATTAACTAATCCCAGACGACCAGAATTAATCTAAATCCCAGTCGAGCTAAATTAACTAATCCAAGATGAACAAATCCTAGATTAGCTTAATACTCCCATCCCTTCAATCGATTTTAGCAAATCCTAAAGAACCATTTATCAAATGAAATTCTGGCTGCTGCGCTGTTGACAGTCCTGATATCACAAAATGTCTTACCTTCATATCCTTGCTTGCAAACACACCGTCGATCCACGCATTCAGCATTCACACTGCATATCAACGCATTCACAACACAGTCGTCTGGATCGCGTTTGCAAGTTGCAATTCCGTTTCCAATGAGCCCTTGTCCGCACGTACAGCGACCCCCGACGCAAATGGCTTCCGGGTGACAAATGCCCGGACGCAAATCGCAATCTTCTGGATTGACTGGGTCACAAAGCCGACCATCACCTAGAACACCAAATGTGCACATGCACACTTTACCCCCACATTTAAGATTATGGCTTGAGCTTATAGAATCCAGGCTTAGGTTTAGGTTAAGGCAGAGGTTGAAGCTTAGTCTTAGGATAGCCAGTTTTCCGAAACGTACACCTAAGCGTGTGAAAGCCTATGGGTGCCGCTATAAAAAGTTTCGGGCTCGCTAGAAAATTTTCAAACTTACATGTAAATCGACGAACACCCTCGACGAATTCCCTTGTATGCCCCTCCTGAAAATTTTTACCCCCCCCTAGCAAGGTAAGCTGGACACGAGCGTGGTCAGGCCTATGTCGAAATTCTGTTGCACTAGTAGGTTAAGGACTTACCGCGGAATCCTGCATTGCATCTGCATCTTCGATTTTCACATCGGCCATCGCTGTGACATAAGTTTGCATTCAACACACAATCGTTTGGATCTAAAATATAAACGAAAAAATAACACCATTTATTATTTTGGAATAGATTTGAGTTATAAAACCGCAAGCCTACCGTAACCTTGGTAAAATTTGTCTAGAGCATATTTTCGGTAAGAAGAAAAATTCAAAAATTCAAGTCGAGTTCAATGCGCTACCGTAACCAGCCCAAAATATTCGAGCGTCCCAAAAAATGTTATGAGGGCCCGTTATGGTGGCGCAATACTCGTCTCGCGGCGTAGTGATGACGGACTGCGTTGGATGGGTGACGGACTACATCGGACGGGTGACGGACTGCGTTGGATGGGTGACGGACTACATCGGACGGGTGACGGACTGCGTTGGATGGGTGACGGACTACGTCGGACGGGTGACGGACTGCGTTGGATGGGTGACGGACTGCGTCGCACGGGTAGTGAAGGGACTGCGTCCACCATTTTATTGCAAAAAATCCTGCCAAAAAAATTTGAGGAAAAAATTGTAACGTAGGAGGAACCTTACCATTTTAATACAAAAAATTTCTGACGATGGTGGCGTATGCTCCCCGCCCCCTTCTGGATCCGGTAGTGCGAATGAGTGACGGACTGCGTCGGACGGGTGACGGACGGCGCCGGACGTCAACAAAAGTATAGCGCAACCCCTTACTCTGCGCGACAAAATCTGCGTCTTAATAACTTCTCCCCTGTTATTAATCATAACCAGTAGCCCACTGAAAAGAACTGGCAAACGGGTAAATGAGCAAAATGGTAAATATGGCAGTCCCGCAACCAACACACATTGCTAACGGGGGTGGGGGGAGAGAGGGGTAAACATTATTGAAGGGTAACAACGGTTTTCGGTGACTTACACGCAAGATTGAAAATTTTCTACGGAGTGGGCAAAATTCTGCGAGAAAGCACTGAGAGCAACCCCTTGCTCGCCACTGGATACAGGTTCGAGACAAGAGCTGCATGTTACTTTAATGTGTTTTCACAGTGTTTATATTTTCTCTATACCTACTTCCCCCTCAATTACGTTGTTATGTTTAGACTCAAGCTTAAGCTTACGCTTAACAAAATGTTTGCCTACGCCTAAGTGTGTGCTTTTTAACGACTAAACCTAAACAAGCGCAAATGTGGGGAAAGTATACAAGAACACATTAAAGCAACACTGTTTACTATGGTGTGTATTTTTTGCAATTCATTTGCTATCTTGAGCATTGTTCATTTTATCGTATGCCCCGTGTATGCATTTTGGCAATTTCCCACTTTAGTTTGGAAATACGCTACTTGCCGTTTGGAGTGGTTTCCCAAACACAAGTTGGAAACGTCGCTCAAATCCACACACGGAGCGCACGATAAAATGACCGACGCATTTACCTGGTACACAACTGATACCATCACCGAAATATCCGTCAACACAACTGCACCGTTTGGTATTTGAATTGCATTCGGCGTTGCTGTGACACAGGCTCGAGGCCAGGGTACAATCGTGAGAATCAACCGGGTCACACGTTTTGCCGTCACCGCGGTACCCATCAGCGCATTGGCATCTGCGGTTCACACATCGAGAATTGCGTCGACACAAACCACTGTTGATATTACAGTCTTCAGGATCTCGTCGGCATTCTATACCGTTTCCGATATATCCTGTACTGCATCGGCATCGACGTTCGGATACAGAGCAATCTGAAAAATAAAATTGCAAAAATGATATGACCACAAGACAATTCGTCACCGGACAACTCGTCGACCGACAACTTGTGAGTCAGAAATTTCGTACATTCATCAATTACGACACACAACGCTGTCTATCTTGTAAACTTAGACTTGAGAGCGAACGCGATATGACGCAGTTCGATTGGTGTTGAAATACTGCACCATCCGGGGCCCGAACACGGACTTTCCGCTTGCAAGGCAGACATGATATCCACTATACCACTGTCCCGTGATATCCGAAGGCCAATTGCACCACCATATTACATATACCTGCATTCGGATGACACAACGTCGAATTAGACACACAGTCTTGTTCGTCTTTGGTGCACACAATGCCGTCGCCGACGTACCCACGATCACAAACGCACGTCAAACGGTCCCCAGCGCAAACTGCATTTTCAGCGCACAAATTACGATTTAAAATGCAGTCTGACGGATTCGCAACGCACTCTATACCGTTGCCCAAGTAGCCGTTTGAACATTTACAAGCGCCTGACGCCGTATCGCATACAGCATTATCGCCACAGACGTTTGCGTTTGAATTGCAATTAATTGCATCTGCAATTTATGCAAATCGTAGCGTAAACAGTAGCGTATAAAAGTGTTTTGAAAATTAGGCAAATATTGCCGTAAGGAACGAGACAGGTTTTATAGATCTGGTATGTTTCGGTTGTTCTTGTTTAGGCGTATTAAGCTTATGTTACCAGTCGCCGCATTCAGCAATTCGCCCAAGTATTTATACCGTAGGCTTTAGGCTTTTTCGGTTAGTTCTGGTTTACTTGCATACCTTGACAAATTGGGTTATCGCTTGAATAAGTGCAACACAAATACGACGCAAGTTTGTTTACACAACGCTCGTTGGAAGCACATGGATTTTGTTCAACGCATTCGTCAATATCTGAAAAATCAAATTAACCATTATCGACAATTCGTCACTTGACAACTTGTAATCCGAAATTTCATCGACTCGACAATTCGTCGCCAATCATCACGCTAAGGCTGAGGCTTAGGCTTTGGATTACGTTTACGATTATGTTTAGATTTATTCATAGGCTTTAGGACGCTGTCGGGAAACACGTTGTCGGGCGACGAATTGTCGTAGATTCATGTTTATTATACATATGTAAATTAAACCAGTTAGATATAATTTGTTCTATGAACTAAAGCTAAAACGTCTCTATTCTCAGCGTAAGACAATTAAGATAAACTTAAGCCTAAGGAAAACTTATGGTGGCTTCAAGCCCAAACTGTTACAATAATTACACGTTTTAATAAACAAAAACAATAAAAACATAAAATAAAACAAGTATTATTTCTTGCAAAAAACATTTGATACTACAGATTATATATGTTTTGAAATATATTAATATAATTTGTACAGATTCTGTGAGTCGCTCCGTCATTTTTATGCGATAAGCGATACTGTAATAAAATACGTGAAACAATAGAGGTACAATAGCCACGGCCCACCGTAGCAATGCCTTATGATCTCCGGCTAAAATTTCAATCCTATCACTTTTAACTTAGCGAATCTTGGCCCGTTTAGCTAACGCCACACATTGCTGAACGGTAAATAGGAACGTCCCAAATTTGTTGGTTAGAAATAAAATGCAGTTAATTCAAATATTTTATAACCAATTTTGTCATGACATTGACGGTTTTACCCTGTACTCTTTTGGGACTTTGCCACGGGTTCAGCCGTGAGACCAGTGGTGGCCGGTCGCTCCCTGCTTCTATCGGATAACAAAGACCTGTTCTGCTGACAAATTCAAAACCAAGAACTTTAATCAAACACTACCTACAAGCGAGTTATCGGATTACACTACTTACAAGCGATTTATGAGAGTTTATACATATAACATCAATAGTGTTAATATTGAATTCTGTATGCACGTTACATATGCAAATGTCAAACACTGTGGGCAACCATTTAAACGCGACCTCGCTGAAGCGACGTTGCGAGTAACACAAAAATAACTGCAAAACGCACCTGTGCATTGTAAGCCATCACCACGAAACCCGTTGTTGCAAACACATTGATCATCAATGCATCGTGCATCAATATGACACATTTCTGGTTTCGAGTCACAACTTTCGGCATCTGAAAATAAAAAATAATATTTAAACCTGAGATTCAGTTAATATTTCGAAAAACAAGCGATGCATTTTCTGTATGCGCCGTGTTGTGCCAAAACCTGTACCACGCAAATTGTTCATCAGATGCTCGCCGATGCGTTTTCTAAGCTGAGAAAAGTTGTTGAAACTTATTTTTTTCACAGTACCTCCCTCTCGAATAGAGAGATGCAACATTTAAAATAAATACCCAAACCCGGGGTTTATTTTCCGGGTAAAATCCGTGCCCGGAAATTTTAAAACTTAAAAACTGAACATGATGCTAATTTTTTAAAGATAGGAACTAATGTCTGTCTCCGTCTATATCCTAGCAGCTCAGTGTGTAAATATTATTGGGCAGTATGTAATACGAAGCGACTAATGTCATTCACAAAAATTTATATCAAGTAAATCATTAAGTAAATAGTCTAACTAATAACTTAACCCTTTAGCAACTAAATACAAATAAAAAATGAGCAACACAGACACTGTGAGCAGTGTTTAACAATTTTAACACATATGTGCAGTGCAAAATCTCTACAAAACGTGAGAGCCCTCTCGGGATCGAGCATCAAGCTTCTATGGCTCAGTGGTTATCGTAAATGCCTCCCAACGCTGGAGACTGGGGGATCGAATCTTACCTTGAAAGTGCATCTCATATGAAATTGAAAATATTCATGTGAGAAAGGGTTAAAATGAGACATGTCATGTCTCTTTACCGCGAACATTCCAACTATTCCTAATTAAATGTTTGTAACCGTAACCCTAGTATATCTACAAAGGTTTATTTATTACTCAAAGGTGAGGCCTGTTGAATAAATTTTTGCTTCTGCAGTTTGCTTTTACATACGACATACGATAGTTGTCTTAGAGACATGTTGGGAGTGTTTAGTTTCTAACGTATTTAGCAAAGTTTTGCGTTGGTTGTGCAACTATCTGACAAATTCTTTAACCTGTTTAATTTAGGTACGATACAGTTACTATTCAGAATGTAGGCGTGGGACATTAAAATCACTAAGCTAATTTTATTCCGCGGGTGTTGTCCGAGTGTTACCAGATCATCGATCCGGAAACAATCTTGACTTGCAATTATACGGGCACCCCAAAATTATTCGGTGCATCCCTCAAACATAATTTCTGTCGACGTCCCTGTGTTGCGTCTAAACTAAAATTAACCCTTTCTCACATGAATATTTTCTATTTCCCCTGAGACCTACTTTTATGCTTGGATTCGAACTCCGGTAACTGGAGTGGGAGGCGTATACCATCACCACTCAGCTGTAGGAGCTTGACGCTCGAGCCCGAGGGGACTCTCACGTCTTGTGGTGATTTAGTACTATGTATACGTGTTGCAATTGTTAAACACGGTGCGATATACATTATTTAACGTATATACACTGCGATTAGTTGCCTATAGGCAACTCAATGTGAGAAGGGGTTAATCTACTAACATGTACTTTCCCACCGAGAAAATGCTCTCCCCTTTTAATCTTAAGTTTACCTTTATCCGGACAACAGATTGTATTATGGCATACGTAACCAAACGGACAAATATTGCTGTCAGATGTGCACGCACCAAACTCAGTCCTTGCTTGACCACCGTTCGGACACAGAGCTGAAACCAAAATAACCCTTAGCCCTGCCATCGCGAGAGGGGCGAACCATGCAAAGAGACACAACTATTTCACGCAACGTACTGTAGCGACCCGAATAAGAGGGAGGACTGATAATTATTTGCGCTTCCCAGAGGGCAGTCCTTGTTATTCGGTTACGGACTGTTATTTATTTTTAATCCACGCTCAGCTACCCTTCGTTACTGACACGGTAACTGCAACTATTTGTTGAATTAAACGTTTATTTGTGTTATGTCAATAGCTTGAGCAATAATGCAAGGTTATACTTAGGAATGTACTTTCAAAATTAAAGTACAATTTAAAGTTTCGAAGACAACTTTATTTGGTCCTGGAGTCATTTATACGCTACAATTAGAGATAATTGACATTTAGGGACTCTATCCGCTTATGGACTCTTATCAGGGATGCGGACTCCTATTGATCGGGACCCAAAATGGGGACTCCCTTCTTATTACTCCCCTCTTATTCAAGTCCCTACAGCATTTTCAAATTTTTGAATTTCAACTCTGGCATGGCCGGCGTTAGAGTAGTCGCCCCCTAAACAGGTCGGAGTAGTGTCCCCAATAAATCGTTTCAGATCTCTATTATTTCGTGGTTCGCGAAAATATTTTTAATTTGCAAAGATGAGGTCCTCTCAAGGGTCGCCACCCCGTTTGGAGGAGTTTGCAGACCGCTTGTGCGCCGGCATTGCTTTCTAGTCCCTTACTCTCGCCAGAGAGAAATATTTCATAAATTTTCGTTTTCAACGTTCACTGGACAAACCGATGCCAAAGCGCACACCACAATTCAGTCCGTGACCCATCATTGTGCCAACTGTTGAAACGCTAAGCTCCTTTGACGCTGTTATACTTTGAAAGATCTTAAAAATTTCCGCTTCAAAATTTTCCCACGCTAAAATTTTCCCACGCTGAATATTTCTCACGCTTACGACTGCAGATCTGTCCGTCGCCAGTGTACCCTGGATTACATGTACATTTGAAACTTCCGACAGTATTTGTACACGTTGCTCGCTCGTGACAAATATTTCGAATATAGCATTCGTCAACATCTAAAAAAATGAATATCGATCAACTCCTGCATTGCGGCTAACGCGGTAGAAGACTGGTGCATTTTGCCGGAGCAGGTATGAAACCAGCTTAGCCAGTTGAAATGATACTGAAATCGACGATTTTAGTAGCCGGGTCTGATTTACATCAATTTTACGTCAATTCGCCTCGCCCGACAAGTTGTCGTCGAACAAAACCCCGAAAGCCAGTGATAAATTTAAGCAAAAAAGCGTATATATCCCTAAGCCTTGAAGCCTAAAGCTTAATGACGCGCGACGAATTGCCGAGTCGATTGAAATTTCGAATTACAAGTTGTCGGTGGACGAGTTGCCGGGCGACAAATTGTCGTGATACCGATTTCCGTGTTTAGGGACCAGCGGAAATTCCGTTTTGACCACGTTTTGGCTCAAACAATCAGGCATAGCCTCTTCGGCATCTCTACATTCCGTTTTCATTCGTTAAGCCAGCCTCTTGGAAAATTATTTGACCTCCTGAACAAGTTTTGACTTCGGTTGTATAATTTCACAAAATTCCTCCTATTCGTTAACCGTTTGATCTCGACTCCGATATATTGGGCTGGCAACGGGCCAACCTGAGCTGCGCACACGATTCCTGAACGAGACTCTGTGCTTTGTAGTGTCAAATTGCATTTATAAAGTAAATTGCAATAAATATATGCAGTGTTTAGCAATAATTGCATAACAATTAGCGTATTGTACAAGTTTGCAAGTATAATAAATTGAGATATAACTATGCTAATACAGACATCGTCGTTCGTACAGTGGCATAATACTGTGAGAATGCATTATAGCATCGCAAAAGGACCAACTATTCTTACCGGCGAATCTACACTCTAAATTTCAGTGAGTTGATTTTAACTCAGAATGACTTGAATCATTCAGTCTGAGAGTTAGGACTATCAGAACTCAAAATTTTGAGTTGATTCAATACATTGAGTTAATTGACCAACTCAATTCACCCAGAGTCAGCTCAACTCGAAATGAAAATCAACTCAACTCAGAGTGAGTTAATGTTTACTGATATTCATTCAGAAATAACCAACTCGCTAGCTGAATTGATTAATCAACTCATTGGAATTTACAGTGTACGACAATTCGTTGCCTGACAACTTGTCGCCCAAGAGTATCCTGAAGCTTATTAATAAATTTAAGTATAATTCTGAACGTTAATCCTAAGCGTATGCGTAAGCGTAATGATGGGCGACGAATTGTCGACTCGATGAAACTTTGGATTATAAGTTGTCGGTCGACGAGTTGTCAGTCGACGAATAATTGTTATATTCTTTGGACTAATGTAACCCCTCACAACCTGTATGAATACCCCATTCTTGTGAAATATCTCTCCAAAACCGGATGATTCCAACCGAAGTTCTATTGGACAATTAATTCCAACCGAAGTTCTATTGGACAATTAATTCCAACCGAAGTTCTATTGGACAATTAATTCCAACCGAAGTTCTATTGGACAATTAATTCCAACCGAAGTTCTATTGGACAATTAATTCCAACCGAAGTTCTATTGGACAATTAATTCCAACCGAAGTTCTATTGGACAATTAATTCCAACCGAAGTTCTATTGGACAATTACTGAAATTGTGATTGATTCAAAACTGAGTTGCAACAAATCTCACATTAACTCACACGCCTGAGTTAAGTTTGGCTCTCGGAAAATCATCCGATGTGCCACCACCGGAGCGATTTATGTGACTTTGAGAGACGTACCGTTTTACGCGGTTCTGCAATAGAGTAAAGCTTAAACTTTCAATCATTTTATACGCTTATGCGTAAGATTAAGCCAAGACTTAGTCATAGCCATATCCTTACACTGAGGTTTAGGCTTAGGCTTAGAAATATGCTCGCGCTACTGTTACACCGCTCACAGTACCATTGGAATCCGTGGCGATGACACTAAAAGACTACTTCATACACACATTCCCACCCCCGCGCCAAACCAACTGTGAAATCTGGAACTACAAAACGACCGGGTTACCGTCACAATTTTTGCCGTCGCCAATAAAACCTTCACGGCAGACACAAAAGTGACCGGAAGGTTCAATATCGATACATTCTGCATGCTTATGACATCCTTCATTGCGTCCAGAATCGTTTCGGGACGCTAATGCAGCACAACTGTTGTCCACAAGGGCGCCGTCTCCTGAATAAATACGCTCCAGTGTCATGTGTGGTGGACAAACATACAGACAAATATGTGACATTTGCTATTTGACCGGGCCAATGTAAAGAACAAGGGCGGAACAGTATTATAAGCATATTCCTAAGCCTAAGCCTAAGCCGAAACGTAAGCGTTAAGAATGAGCATATTCTTCAGCCTAAGCCGAAGCCTAAGCTAAACAAAAAGAAATTAGTCTAAAGCTTAGCTTACTCTTTACTAGTCTCACACAAAAACGTTCCGCCCCTGATCTTTACATGGGCCTTCGAGAGAATTTTTGCACATTTTTATCCTAGAAAAATTTTGGGCCCAAATAGAAAATTTTCAACTGCTTGTACAAGTCATCGAAAACCATTGTATGTCAGTCTTAGAAAATTTTTTTAGCCACCGTAGCAAGGTGAGCTGGCTACCGGCCTGTGTTTGTTATATATTTTACAGCGTGTAAACTGCCTTTTTAGAGTCGTTCCAGAAATGTTGGGAATAATTTATACAGGACCCCAGATACTTTTGGTATGTGAAATATTCGCTTAGGATTAAGGTTAACGTTTATGTTTTGTTTTCGGTTTAGCCTTAAACTAATGCTTACACTAGCCTATAACCTATTTTTAAGCATTTAAACATCAGTGTAAATATTAATTTAAACCTAAGCCTATACGTAAAATCAAGTCTAGATTATAAAACCACTCTATTGCTAGTGATCCAACGTGTTGGCGGGACGCCCCTGAAGCTATCCGTAATGTTTCGAACGAGTGCGGAAATAAGGACATTTTTGAAAACCAAACTGGTTTAATGGTTGTATCCTAAACACTAAGTCTATAATCCCAAGATCTCCCTGCGAATCGTTTAGATTTTTTTCCGGAGGTTTCGGCAATTTTCGGTTGTAAAATATTTTTTATAACCAAATACAAGTTCAGTTTTACTATCCAAATTTTGCTTCGTCGCTGATACTGCGATTCTTTAACTGTGACTGCAACTTGCAATATTTCTATATAAAAATTATGGCCCATGTTACTTTTGGGGCCGTCCCGGTTTGTGGTGGGTCTGTAAAAGAGTAGGCTTACAGTCTATACTACACTTTTTTGTTTAGGCTTAGGCTTTAGGCTTCGGCTTAGGCTTAGGAATACTATTTTGAAACGCTTAGGCTTAGGCTTAAGCTTAGGAATACCCTTTTGCAACGATTAGGCGTAGGCTTAGAAATACGCTTTTGCAACGCTTAGGCTTAAGCTTAGGAATACCCTTTTGCAACGCTTAGGCTTAGGCTTAGGCTTAGAAATACGCTTTTGCAACGCTTAGGCTTAGGCTTAGAAATACGCTTTTGCAACGCTTAGGCTTAAGCTTAGGAATACCCTTTTGCAACGCTTAGGCTTAGGCTTAGGCTTAGAAATACGCTTTTGCAACGCTTAGGCTTAGGCTTATGAATACCCTTTTGCAACGCTTAGGCTTAAGCTTAGAAATACGCTTTTGCAACGCTTAGGCTTAGGCTTAGAAATACCCTTTTGCAACGCTTAGGCTTAGAAATACGCTTTTGCAACGCTTAGGCTTAGGCTTAGGCTTAGAAATACGCTTCTGCAACGCTTAGGTTTAGGCTTAGAAATACGCTTTTGCAACGCTTAGGCTTAAGCTTAGGAATACGCTTTTGCAACGCTTAGGCTTAGGCTTAGAAATACGCTTTTGCAACGCTTAGGCTTAGGCTTCGGAATACGCTTACTGTTACGGCGCTAAAAGTAACATTGGCCAAAATTACTTGGAGAACATTTTACTGTGCTTTAGGTTTTAAACCATTCACCTGCATACACAGTGACAACACTGTTGTGTTCTTGAGGTAATAAAACAACAATTGCACTTTGATTCGCCAAATGTTGCAATAATGATTTAAAGGTGTGGTATTTACTTTTACAAATTTTAATATCGTGCCGGCGCCGTACGCACTAGCGAATCCAGAGGGGGCGGGGGTGCGTACTCCCCCCATCAGAAATTTTTGTGTTAAAATGGTAAGGTCCTTTTACAACTTTTCTCTCACAAAATTTTTTTTGTAAATTTTTCCCACAGAATTTTTTGTGATAAAAGCGTAAGGTTCCTACCTTACAATTTTTCAGTCTCAGAAAAGTTTTTGGTGGTAAAACGACAAGGTGTCTTACCTTACAATTTTTGCGTTTCATAACGTTTGCCAGCCCGCCCCCCCGTCAGAAAATTTTGGGATCCGCCTCGGGCCGTACGGCAGCAGCGTATGTCGCTGCCCGACACGGCGCCGTATCATACAAGCGCAGATGGCGACAGACAATGCCGTACGGCGCTGCACGAAAAGAATACCGTCACTCGTATTAAAATGTGACTAAGGCGAATTGATATGCTAACTGTAAGTGGACTATTAATTCAATAACTGAACATTTTGAAATGTTATCTGATCTTCGTTAAGTTTTCTACTAAGGATGGCTCGTTTGGGAGATATCCTAAAGTGAAGTGTGTCTAATTTTTTTACAATATTGCCTTGTGCATTTTATTTGCTTAAACGCTTACATTTTTTAAGGATGCCTTATGGCCTTGTCTTAATAGGGATTTCATGCAAAAATATAATTGCAATGCACCAGTCACTTGCTTACGAGAACACTCAAATCCGTCCCCAACATAGCCATCTTTGCAATAACAACGTGCAGTGCCAATACTGTTAACGCAAACTGCATTCGGATCGCAGAACGAATCACTTTTGCATTCGTCGATATCTATAACTCGTGTGATATGGTACAGTAAACGTGTGGCGAAAAAATTAGTCTTAAGCTTATTGCAGTCCCACAGAAAAACGTTCCGCTTTTGATCTTTTTGAACATGGGCGATTCGAGTGATATTGTCAGGGACACGGTTCCTTGATCGTTCCCGTAACAATATTGTGCAGTAACCTATGCCTGTATTCTCAAATGTATAGCAGCGCCCATCATCAGTTGGCGATAGGTCATGAAGCTGACTCGTTTTAAAGTTTAACACGTTTATTGAATTTAATTTTACGGGCACTCAAATTTTAGATTCGTAGTTTTTTTTGGAATTTATTTGTTTGAAAACATATTGCTAACTGGCGATAGGTGCTACACACACTTGAGAACAGTACACTGCAAAAAATGGTGAGTCAAATTGAGTCTCTCCGAAATAGGCTCTACGGGACTACACAAACGGAGTCAAATTCGACTCCGTCTGAGTCAAATTCGACTCACTGAATCGCATGTTTGACTCTGGCGGAGTCGAATTTGACTCCGTTTGTGTAGTCCCGTAGAGCCTATTTCGGAGAGACTCAATTTGACTCACCATTTTTTGCAGTGTACTAGTTAGCATGCCGCCAATTAAATATGATAATGCAAGTTAAAACGATGTCAAACAGAGTGAAAGATAAATCACACACAAGTGAAGCGAGCGACAAGCCAAACGCAATTTTAGTGCGACGAAACGAAAAGTTGGCAAGCTAGAAAACCTTACCGTTTAAATGGAAATAATTTCTGATGTAGGACTACCTAATACTGTTGACTCACCATAACAAAAATGAGCAGAACCTTCATATCCGGGCTTGCACTGGTAACACTCAGGACGGCCGTTATCCGGCGACAGGCGGCAAGTCATATTATGGCCCATGCAATCCCAGATTGCTCCGTCTGGGCAATCACTATCCGGATCAGTGCCGTTTGGACGCCAGCCAGGCGCTGTCCCTGGTTCCAAGGTTCCAATTTCTGTCGAACCGCTCTTCGATTCTGATTGGCTTCCGTCGCCTTCGGTGTCTCCACCACTGCTCGCCGCTGATTGGTCACTTTGATCGCTGTCGTTTGATTTGCGATCGGTGACGCCACCGGAAGTATTGCCGCTGACGCTGTCGTTCGCCGACGGTGGTTGTTGGCGTTTCTCATTTGAGGTTCCTTCGCTTTTCTCTTTGCTTCTGCTTTGCTGTTCACTTTTCGCGGAATTTTCATCGTTTTGAGATATCGTATCGGACCGCTCTTGACTGTTGTTTTCTCCCTTGCCGCGTTTTTTCTTTTGTTGTCGATTTTGACGTTGTTTTTCGCGTTTGTCTTGTTTTGCTTTCTTTTTCTGTTCTCGTCTTTGTTGCTTTTCTTCTCGTGCGCTTTGTTTTTGTTCTCGACGTTCTTTTTTGCTCAGTTTTTTGTTGCCTTTACCCGATTCTTCAGTATCGTCTGTTTCAGATTCGGTTTCGTTTTTTGATGACTCTATAAACGTCATCAAACAACAGCACATGACGTGTGACAAACTATTTCATATATGACGTCATTACTACAAAGTGAAAACTGATGCACCATGACGTCATTGCTACAAAGTGAAAAGTGAGGCATCATGACGTCATTGCTACAAAGTGTAAAGTGAGGCATCATGACGTCGTTGCTACAAAGTGAAAAGTGAGGCACCATGAAGTCATTGCTACAAAGTAAAAAGTGAGGCATCACCTGTGTCACTGTGAACACATGAGTCTGTCAAAAGCTGCCAAATGTGTTGCATTGATTGTGTTCATTTTAAGACAATAATTGTGTTAAAGCATTTTGGCAAGCAATATTGAGTTGTGCGTGTCTAATAGCTTGGAAATTTACGTGCAAGTGCATCAATGTAAACAATCCTAGGCCAAAATATACAATCACATGGTGTGAGGTGCCCGATACGCTGAGGGTGCGGTAACATTGATACTCTACCTCCAGCATCTGACAGATCAACGTGTTCGACCCGCGGCACCAGCTCAGACAAGTACCTCAGAGTACAAATGTCTCTTGAAGGAACGTCCGAAGCTGCGGCGGACGCTGACGCTAAATCGTTTAGCGACAGTCTTCTGCCGCTGCCACGAACACCAGCCGCATATTGTGACAGAAAATCGTCGATTGCATAAAATCGATGATTTCCTGCCGCAAATGCGCCGGTTGTGTTCGGTGAACCGAGCCGTTGTTCCAGCAACACGGTTCCGTTCAAACGTTCACACCGTTGTGGTTCTGAATTTCAATTAAAAATTACATAGCTAGTGGCAGTTTTTTTATTAGTTTTTTGGTTATTATCAAAACAATTTCAAAAATTAGAAACAATTGTTTAATTTAAAAAAAGTTTGCTAATGTTTAGTACAATATTGTCTCAAATTTAAAACAATAATTCCAATTCCAACTAAACACCAAACAACATCGTTAACTTTTAACACAATGATTATTTATTTTTAGCATAAAACTTATTTTCTTAAACTGTTACAATTTTTTTACTAAATACATTGTTCGTTTTCTAAACCCTGGTTATGTTAAATGCAACGTTTGAGCTTTTAAAACAATTCGTTCCAAATTTTTTCTTGTTTCAAGTAAAAAATAATTAGAAAAAGTAAAATCGAACAGTTAATTTTCTTCAATTGTACTATTAGTCAATTGATTTTGTCACAGCTGTGAGTTTCGAGATTAGGGTCTGTATTCACAAATGTGTCTAGAACATATCACCAGTTAGTAATAGGTTTTTAAACGAGCGAACGACGACCGTTTTGAATGTCAAGCTAGGCCCATAGCTAGCTCATGTTGCTAGGGGGAATTTTTCAGTAGGGGCATACAAGGGTTTTCCATGACTTACAAGCTAGGTTGAAAGTTTTCTTGCTGGCTCACCCTAAAGTAGAATGAAGCACATGCTAAAAATAAGACAAATTTCGAAGTTGGGCTTGTTCGAAACTAATATATAGAGCATATTACCAACCGGTGATAGGCACTACATACATTTGAGAATACGGGCTCAGAAATAGCTCTTTTTACAGGCCAATTGGAATGATTCGGTCAACTTTTTCAACGTTTTCTACGAAGTTTTAAATGCCCAAACCAAGTTTTAGCAAATCAAAGCCAACCTTGCACCAGTATGCCCAAATTAGACCGTTTACCGTTCGGAAACCTTGGCATAGTTTAAGACAAAGCCAGGGGCGCAGTTTAAAGGTTTCATTTCGAAACGGTGGTATAGCATCAGTTGAAAGTTTTGCGTTAACGATCCTAAAGCCGGCCAGTAGCCAGTTCACCTTGCTAGAAGCTAAAACAATTTCAGGAGAGGCATACAAGGTCTTTAGGTGACTTACAAGCAGGGTTGAAAATGTTCCAAAGGGGGTCAAGATTCTTCCAACCCAGGGTGGCTTAGCCCCACTGGCCCCCGCTGCCTACGGGCCCATCCTAGCGAGTGCGAAGTTCAGACCCGTAGTCAGCTCACCTTGCCAGGGGGTCGAAATTTTTTCAGAAGGGGCATTAAAAGGTTTTCAATGAATTACAAGCAACGTTGAAAATTTTCTAGGGGGCGTGGCAAAATTTTTCCATGGGGCTGAACCCCCCTTGGCCCTCCCCCCCGCCTTTGCTACAGGCTCGGCAAAGTTCTTACTCATTGATACAGAACATTAATTTTAGCCTGTGTGAAAGTGCGTTTCTCGCCTGCCGAAGTTTGAAAGAGGCTTATTCCTATACTCGTACCTTATATGCGCCCCTGGTCAAAGTCTATGAAACCCTTAACCGGAATCAAATCAAATCTATAGATCTGAGAAGAACTGACCGTACTTTAAAGGTTTCGATCAAAAAAACCTGTTTGTCAAAATTGATTTCCTATTTAGAAAGCATATAAAAGCTCCTGAGCGCTTTTGACCATTACAAATATTCCTACTTTGAAAATGATTCAAGTTTAGGCTTAGGCTTTATAGGATTATAGTGTTGACAAACGACGTTCAATTGTGGCCTGAATGAGGTGTTCGAAACGGAGGCGTTACGGTGTAGCAGAGTTAATTACTTTTTAGTTCATTAGTGTAAAATTAGAAAAAAAAACCAGGTTAGAATCATACCATATCTAAAAATGATAACGGGATTATCCTACGGATAAAGCTGTCAACTATTGAATTTTGAAACTGACGCATTCTGAAATTTATGCTTAAAGCTAATTTTAAAATTTCAACATCTGTACTTTGGAATATTCTATATACAAGCCTCGTTCAAATTTCGGTTCAGCTAAACATACCGTTGAACGTTTGGTTTCTTCTATTCAAATTTGGATTTTGAAAAGTATATTTGAAACCGTCATTGAGACTCTGGTTCGAAAGTTACAAGACCTTATCATGAAATGATGATGTCATACTCAATCATTAAATGATGATGTCATACTCAACCATTAAATGACGATGTCATACCAAATCATTAAATGATGATGTCATAGCCAATCATTAAATGATGATGTCATACCAAATCATTAAATGATGATGTCATACAGAGCTAAAAATATGGACCATATTTCTGTCATCAGAGACTAACTACCGGCAAATTTCAAATATGGACTGCCCCCCCAAAAAATAAAATAAAAAGAAAACATCAAATTGAAAACTAACCTCGGCAATCAATACCGTCTCCTTCAAATCCATTTTCACAACTGCAACTGAACGAACCCATCGTATTTTCACACGCTGCGTTTGAGTCACACGGTCGTGTTAATACACATTCGTTAATATCTAAAATAAAATATTAATCGAATAACATCTCTGGCAGGTTGTCATATATGCAATTTATTTTACAGAAACCACGCGCTGCATACAGGAATGAAGCTGCGCTTTGCGTAGTGAACCCTTTTTCCGGTGGCCAATTCCCACATACGATCGACTCAATCACCCATCTCGTCTATCAAGCCCACTTAAGGTTCATCGAAGACCTCATGTTCACAGTGGCAGATACAAAAATTTCTAAAGGGGTCAACTTATCTATCTATGTATCTGGCTATCTATCTCTGTATCTATCTATCTACATATAGATAGATAGATAGATATACACTTATTTATATATAATTACATATACATATATATACATATATACATATATATATTGTTAAAAACACTGTTAAATATTAAATTTTATAAACCGGAACTAAAATAAACAACTAAAAAATAGTTTTACCTGAACAGACGTTTCCAGTTCCATGAAATCCTTCTAAACAATCGCACCGGTAACCGCCTGCAGTATTGACGCATTCTGACATACGTTCGTCACACGAATGCCGGTCTTCACTGCATTCGTCAATATCTAAAAAATCAAATAAACTATGCACACATTATCCAGGAGTGGACACTGGCTATAATGGCCTACAGGACATACGTCTCGGTGTGCCAGTAAGAATTTGGGCAACTCAATAAAATGAAAAACAAACGTTGGTTATGTAATTTTTTTCTAATTGGCCAAGAGTTCGAGAAGTTAATACCGCCAAGACCGATTTTTAACGTCAATCTCGCCGTGTATTCATCGTTATTAGGGCACGAAAAATTTCTCAGATAACGCGAATATTTTTTCAACGCAATGCAGTCACACCAAACAGCTTGAAAACGGGCATAAAGCATTTGAACATTCAGCGTATTTTTTTGTAAAATTGTAGTCAAAAAACTTTTACTTAAAATAAACTAGTATAGTTTGTTTGGAATTTTCCAAAAAATTCCATTTTAACTTCTGTCAAAAATTTTTTTTACCAAGACAAGTACTCAAGTCGTCACTCAATCTGTATCCGGTTCGACACCGACAGTAGTATCCGTTATTATGGTCTACACAGTACGCGTTCGCTCCACAATTGACCGGATTTCCATCAGACGGGCGACATTCACTTCCGGAAGTGAAATAGCACATGTCGGTTCCGGTACCTGAAAAATGAAAATTAACTACTCAACAAGTGGTACTCTTAGTGCAGCATGAATACCTATCGTCTGAGTTAGTAATAGATTTTCAAACAAGTGAATTTGAATAGTTGCATGTGTGACATTTTAGTGCTTACAGCAGGGTAGAATAAATACAATAAATGTTCACAGAAAGTAATGGGTAAACGGAAATTGAAACATTTTACGATTTTAATGTTCAACTCACTTTGAAATTAAGTTTGCAGTATTTAAATTTTCAACTGCAACTCAATTGAATCTGAAGAACAAATTAAAATTCTTAATTTTCCACAAGCTCAGGGCGTAAGTTAAAGGCGGCACCGCTTAGTACAGTAACCCAGTGCGTTAAACGTACCGGTAAGATCTCCAGCGCAAACACAAGAATGAGTTCCCGGCTGATTGAAGCAGGTTGCCGATGGATGACAATATTCGCCTAGGACAAGACATTCGTTTGCGTCTAAAATTAATAAAAAAAACACCAAACTTTGATCGCTTAATTTTGTCAGTACAATCGTAAAAATTGGTTGAAAATGTTTTATGACATTTGAAAAAACAAAGACCGGAACACATATTTATTTCAGGTGTAAAATTGACCATCATATACGGTTAACCATACCTGCGTAAATATTTTATATTTCATCTGAGATCTAAGCTCGTATACTCAAATGTGAGTAGCACCTATCACCAGTTGGTGATAGGTCGTGTAGCTTTGGAACCGACGCATGGTGAGGTTCGAAATTCGGCACACTGTTTGCGATTGATTTGCCCTACTTCGGTACCAATTTTGAGATCTGCAACTGCAGATGTTCGCCAGTTTGAAAACCTATCGCTAATTAATGATAGGTGCTATACGCATTTGAGAATATGTGCCCTAATTTCCAGTTAGTATTCGATTCCCGCAACACGTGCGTTAGAGGCGTTTACCATCAGACGTGTATGTTGTACAGTTTGCATTTAGTTGCTCATAGTATGCTCTGCGACGAAAAGGTTAAAACTAACGACTATTAAACATAGTAGTTGTTTGCATCATTGGCAGTTCTAACGCGTTTTAGTTTACGGATTGTGATATCCTTTGCTATGCCGGACGCCGCCACGTGCCACCGCACGCCGTTATGCGTTGCTAGCCAAAAAATAGGCAAAATATATTTGGTGGCATCCGGAATTTTTGTAATTAATAAATTTTTTCGTGCCTTGGCGCTGGCCTTTGGCGGCATCCGGCGGCGCGCGGCAAGCATAGCACAGTCCTAAGAAATAGTGCAGATAAATATTCATACCTTCGCAATGAAATCCGTCACCGCGATATCCTTGTTTGCATTCACACGTATATGCGCCAGGTATATTGTTGCATACAGCGTTTTCATCGCACGGAACTGGGTTTTGGGCACATTCGTCAACGTCTAAAACAAAAAATATACACATGTTTCGATCAACAATTCGACACTGGAAAATATGATCAAAACTGCGGGGGTGGATCGCGAATCAATGTTTGATTTTCGCTCCCTCCGGCGCTAGAATCGTAGTACCGATACGAGCTCGTTGAATTCAAACACCTCTGTATACGACAATCAATTCTGAACTGTTTTGTCAGGATTGAAGGGGAGTGTATATGCCGTGGGTATAAAATTACTTCAACACAAATTGTCGTTTTTAGTCCTCGAAGTTATTTTCTGTTGGCGGTTCTGTCTATTTTGGATCGCCCCACCGGGAAATTTTTTTGGATCCAGATACTGGCATACTCTAAATTGTGAGATTCTGTACAGTTCGAAGTTTCATATTGTATCGGATCGTAGTCAATTAGTTTGCTTACCGACACATTTATCGAGGCCTTCTGGCCGGTATCCGGAAGCACAGCGCTGGCAAACAACAGTGCCGTCCGCTTCGCGTACATGACACTCCATCCCGTTTCCGCAAAGCGCTTTTTGAACACTACTCCAACACGAAAGGGTGTCCAACGCTAAAAACAAAAGTATACATCGCAGCTTAAAATATTGAGTTCCAAAAATTCTACCCCCAGGGAAATAGACTCGTATTGATTTAGACCCTAAATAAGTACCCCGCACTGTAAATTCAAATGAGTTGATTAGTCAACCCAGTTGGCAAAGTAGTACTTTCTACAGTTAACATCAATAAACACTAAACCACGCTGAGTTGAGTTAATTCTCACTCTAACGGGCCCGTAGCCAAGGGGAGGGCCACGGGGCTAAGCCCCCCTGGAAAAATTTTGCCCCCCCCCCGGAAACGTTTTAACCTTGCTTGTAACTCATTGAAAACCCTTGAATGCCCCTCCTAAAAATATTTTAGCCCCCCCCCCTAGCAAGGTAAGCTGTCTACGGGCCTGCATTCTAAGTTGATTTATATGATTCCGTGGTGAGTTGATTAATCACTTCAGAATCAATTAAATCAACTCAGAATCCTTCAGTTCTGTAAGTTCTAATTTAAACTCAGTAATTCAACTCATTATTAACTAAAATCAACTCACAAGAATTTACAGTGCGAGTTCTCGTTTTCCTAACACTTATTTGGATCACTACAGTAAATGTGGCGGAAAGTTTACAACAGCCGCTAAGAAATAATTAACTTTGTATTACAAATAAATCCATTTTCGGTTTAGAAAATTTAAATTAAATTTAAACTTTGGTTCACAATACTTACGTCTACAGGTATACCCGTCTCCAAAATATCCTCCGGAACAACTGCAACTGAACGATCCGGGCGCATTGATGCATTCGGCGTTCAAGTGACACGGATTCGATAAACATTCGTCGATATCTGAAAAACAAAAACTGGCTGAGTTGTGCAAAAATATGACTTAACCCCTTCTCACATTGAGTTGCTATAGGCAACTAATCGCAGTATATATACGTTAAATAATGTATATCGCACCGTGTTTAACAATTGCAACACGTATACATAGTACTAAATCACCACAAGACGTGAGGGCCCCTCGAGCTCGAGCGTCAAGCTCCTATAACTGAGTGGTGATGGTATACGCCTCCCACTCCAGTCACCGGAGTTCGAATCCTAGCATAAAAGTAGGTCTCAGGGGAAATTAGAAAATATTCATGTGATAAAGGGTTAAACAATAATTAATTGTAAAATCAACGGCATATACAAGAAAACAAATAAAGACGCGTAAATTAAAGTAATTCAATATCATTTCAACTGCAACTTAAACCGGAGCATAGAGTTAAAAGCTTAGAAGTTGACATTCGAATGGGTCCATGTTACTTTAAGGGGCGGCCAGGTTTCTGGTGGGTCTATAAAAGAGTGGGTTTAGATTCTAGATTACAATTTTTTGCTTAGGCTTAGCTTAGGCTTAGGCTAGGAACACATTTTTGCAACGCTTAGGCTTAGGCTTAGGCTTAGGAATACGCTTCTATCTACTGTTGCGACCCTTGGCCCGAAGAAATATAAGCGTCTGCTTTGTTTAAAAACATATTTTAAAATGAAATCTAAAACGATCCGCTTTATCGACAACTGTTCAGAGAACAGTTACCGAAGCTTAGCATTACCGCCTAGCACCACGCCTAAGCCTAATCCTAAAGGCCCATACAGGCCAAACAGACTTACCTTCGCAACCTTGA
Source organism: Enoplolaimus lenunculus (assembly GCA_030248215.1). NCBI lineage: Eukaryota > Metazoa > Nematoda > Enoplea > Enoplida > Thoracostomopsidae > Enoplolaimus > Enoplolaimus lenunculus. The sequence goes on along the minus strand of JASANG010003999.1, from coordinate 19,604 downwards.
CTTGTTAACCGGTAACCTTCGACGCAGTGGCACGCATATCCGCCGGCAAAATTAACACATTTCGAGTCTTCCGGGCAATCGTGTAGTTTCAGCGTGCATTCGTCAGCATCTAAAAATTATTAAATTAGAAAGATAATAACTAAACTATAAAATAGAAACATATAAATATTCAACGATCCGGGCCGAGTTAGGGCCCCCGAACCCACCTTTGTTGAGGTTTTAATGTTTCCTGGCTTCGTACCCGCTTCGCTCGTGATGTGTCCTTCGACTGATGTCTACAGGTCCATAGCCAGCGCTCACCTTGTCAGGATGGCTAACGATGTTTCAGGGGGGTCATACAAGTGTCAATGGCTTACAAGCAAGATTGAAAATTTTCTATAAGAGACAAAATTTTTTAGAGGGGCTGAGCCCATTGCCCCCCAAACCCTCGGCCAGGCGCCTGGGTGTCTCCATTGTGAACGATACAAGTTGGATCACTATGTTAATCCGAAAAAAATAGGCGTCCTTAAACACTGCTCGGAAGGTTACCCTCTGAAGTAAACTTGGGCCCAGAAGACTCAGCCAATTTGGGACTCGAACTTCCCACCGAAACAGTTTGGGTTCCCAAAGACTAAAGGATCCAAAGTTTGGTTTTCAGAATCAGTGTTGGCCCTGCAACCTTAGTCCGGGTCGGACAAGTATTGCCTATATAGTGTTTGGAGCGTTCACACCTTTACATGTAATGTATATCATATATCTAATAATCTGGGTTTTCCTGATGAGCCTTAAAAACACACACATGGTTTCCTTAAATAGCAAACCTGTAGCATTTCTCAGCGAATCTCATACCACACCTGTGTTTACCTCGGCAGGCCTTGTCCGGTGGTCCGCCAACAAACCCGGCCCCACATCGGCATTTGCCTGAGTCATGATCACAATACGCGTCTGGGCCACACTGAACGTCCGCTGAGCATAAATCGTCCCGGATCTGAGCGACACGTCGGCTTCCAGACGCAGCGGTGCCATCAATCCCAGATCGGCTGCGAATTGTATTGTCGTCCAGATTTGATTTTTGTTTTAACGATGCCGACAGCGTTGCGTCCGGCTGTTTGGCAGAAGTTTGCTTTGATGATGCCGCGTCTGCCGTGATTGAGTCCGATTTCGGTTGCGTTTCTTGTTGTTCTTGAGCTGATTTGTCAGTTACGACGTTGACGAATGGAAATTTTGAGGCTAAAATTTTTTGTTGTAAATATTGAAAATACATGTTTGCGTTGGGTTGCCAAGTCAGGGCCGGCTCCAGAACCGGGAGGTGAGCGTGGAAACCTTTGTCTTTATGCATCAAATAGTCTGATTTAGAACTAGTCTTTTTACAGATTCCAGTATATATTTTAAACCGATCATACGGGTACTACTGAGTATCGTTCGAAGCGAACTCGAAAAAATAATTTTAAGACCAAGGACGTCCTCGCGGCGGTACTATGGGACCATGTCCTCGCAAATTCGGCTGGTCCAAATGGACTCGGTCTAAAAATAAACAATCCTTTAAATTGCCATGATATGGGCCCCCATTTCGACGATTTCACATGAAAAAATTTTCGGTCTCAAGGATGGACATTGAGACCAACCAAATCGAATTTTTTGACAGTTTAAATTTCGATGTGAAATGATTCGACAATGGCGTGAGAAGCTTAAATATACAAAAAATTTTAAACTCCAACCATTTTTGGGCAATTGCCGACTGGCGGGCACTTAATGAAGAAAACCCTACCGAGTAAAAAATTGACACCCAAAAGATTGTTGCAAATAGTACGATTTTTAAATTGTCTCAATATCCCATTTTGGCGCATTTTTTCAAATTCAATTTCCCGCTTCTATCATTTTTCAAAACCTTACTTGGAAATGGTTGCGTCAATTTTCTATACGGTGGGCACACGATAAAATAGGTGACGCATTTATGCTATGTTTATGTAAAGCTTGATGAAAGTGAAACCAGCTATCGGATGCCCACCAATGATTTTATCTAAGGATTTCGAACAGGGGGTCCCAGTAGCTACCCCAGAAGACGCAGAGGAGTTGCTATGGCAAGGAATTTTATCTTTGATAATCAAAGTCAAAATACAGTCAAAAAGTCGTTTCAAAAACTTCGCGAGCGAAGCGAGTGAGAAACCAGCGCATTTTTTGGGCATTCAATGCTCACAAATTGTATTCTCGGTGGGTTATAAATAGGTCATCGACACCCCCTGAATTTTTCCAGGGGTATCAAATGACATTCCAAGCGGCGTGTTTTGCCGCGTGGCTGACTGTATATGAACAGAAACCAGGCTCGTAATTAACTCACCTTGCTTGGCTAAACATTTTTAGCAGGGGTATTCAAGCGTTTTCAATCAGTTTTAAGCAATACTGAAAATTTTCTAGGGGGCCCAAAAATTTTCCAGGGGGGCTCAGCCCCCCTGGTCCCCCAGCCTTGGCAACGGACCCGTCAGAAACGTACCGCTATTTTGTTTTAATCCACTTCCGGATACATGCGGCACGGCGTTTGAACTGAGCCTTCGAGAAACTTGAAGATTGTCGGCAATGCATTTCCCATCGCTGACATCCGGCGAACAACACAAAAACGCACCGTTGATGTTAACGCAGCGTTCGTGTTTTTCACACGGGACGCCACCATTCTCGCATTCATTCAAATCTAAAATTATCAACATGAGCGTATAGAAGCTGCCGTTTTTTGAAGCAAAATATTTTATGTGAACTTAGGGTTTAAATTGGGACCATTGCTTATATATGCAAAATGTGGACAGACCTACGTAGACAGAAGCTAACAGAGGTTTGAATTTTTGTAGGTAATGTAGTGACACTGCAAAAAATGGTGAGTCAAATTGAGTGTTTCCGAAATATTCTTTTCCGGACAACAGAAACTGAGTCAAATTCGACTCCGTCAGAGTCAAATACGACTCCGTCAGAGTCAAACTCGACTCCGTCAGAGTCAAATTCGACTCCGTCAGAGTCAAATACGACTCCGTCAGAGTCAAATACGACTCCGTCAGAGTCAAATTCGACTGTGCGCATTTTTAGTATATTAAACTTTCTGCCATGAGATAGTACACTGCGAAAAACGGTGAGTTAAATTGACTTTTTCCGAAATAGATTTTCCGGACTACACAAACTGAGTCATATTCGTCTTTGCCAGAGTAGAATTCGATTCACTGAGCGACTCATGGAGTCGAATATGACTCGGGCGGAGTGGAATTTTAACTCAGTTTGTGTAGTCCGAAAAAGAATATTTCGGAAACACTCAATTTGACTCACCATTTTTTGCAGTGTGAGCCTTGGAGCTTCACTCAGACAACAGGTCCGACTAATGTTCCGCTGGTAGAAATCTTACCTTCGCATACAATGCCGTTTCCAATGAATCCTTTTTGACAGAAACATTGGCCCAAATCCGATTGACAAAAAGCGTTCGGATGACAAACTGACGGGTTTACTGAGCATGAACCGATTGCTGAAAAAAAGTGAAAACTTTTCAAAAATTCAAATTTTTAAACGAAATATTTTTAATTGAACCTGTACATTTGACTCTTAATTGAAAAAAAATTGACTAATGCCAAAATTGATGGGAAATAATTTTTAGTCAAAGACGCGGTCACGTCACCGGATGAAAAAGATGACGTAATCATCGCGGGAAGGTAGCCAATCAGAGAGAGGCCAGGCGGAGGGACTCAGCGTCCCTGAATGAATTTTGTGTCCCCATAGAAATTTTTCAACTTTGCTTGTAAGGTATCGAAGTCCCTTGTACGCATCTTCTGAAAACTGTTTAGCCCACCTAGCACGTTGACCTACGTGCCAGGCAATCACATACCCTAAGGTTGCTGTTGTGGGGCTCGTTGTGCAACGTTCATGTGTGATTGTACCACTAGAAAATATAGGTTTTCAAACAAGCAAACTATGAAAGTGAGACATTAAAGCGACCGCCTGAACGTACGTTGACATTTGTATCCGTTTCCTCGGAATGCAGGATGACACTCGCAAGCATATGAACCAATTGTATTGGTGCAAGTTGCACGCGGATCACATTCGTGCGATTTTGTACTGCATTCATCGATATCTTAAAATGTGAACAACAGAGGCGTAGCCAGGATTTCATATCGTGTCAGGTTATAATCGTCATGTACGAGCCAGAGGGGGACCATGAGAGTTCAACCTCTCGGCCAATGTCAAGAACAGGGGCATAACAGATGTCTAGCAAATAATCGACCTTAGGACAACAACAACAACAGCAGCAGCAGCAACAACAACAAGAACAACAACAACAACAACAGCAACAACAACAACAACAACAGCAACAACAACAACAACAACAACAACAACACCGCCACCAACACCACTGCAAACAACAACATCAACAACATCAACACCAAAAACAACAACATCGACAACAACAACACCGCCGTAAACAACACCCCCAACAGCGACAACAGCAGCAACAAAAAGAACAACAACAACAACAACACCGCCACCAACACCACCAACAGCAACAACAGCAGCAGCAACAACACCAACAGCAACAACAGCAGCAACAACAAGAACAACAACAACAACAACAAAAACAACAACAAAAACACCGCCACCAACAACACCACAAACAGCAACAACAGCAGCAACAAGAACAAGAACAACAACAACAACAACAACAACAACAACACCAACAGCAACAGCAACAACAGCAGCAACAACAAGAACAACAACAACAACAACAAAAACAACAACAAAAAACACCGCCACCAACAACACCACAAACAGCAACAACAGCAGCAACAAGAACAAGAACAACAACAACAACAACAACAACACCAACAGCAACAACAGCAGCAACAACAAGAACAACAACAACACCGCCACCAACAACACCACAAACAGCAACAACAGCAGCAACAAGAACAAGAACAAGAACAAGAACAACAACAACAACAACAACCGCAACAACAGGAACAACAACAACAACAACAACCGCAACAACAGGAACAACAACAACAACCGCAACAACAGGAACAACAACAACAACAACCGCAACAACAGGAACAACAACAACAACAACCGCAACAACAGGAACAACAACAACAACAACCGCAACAACAGGAACAACAACAACAACAACAACAACAACAACAACAACAACAACAACAAGAACAACAACAACAACAACGACGACGACGACGACGACGACGACAACAACATGAACAACAACAATATGTGCTGACATTTTACACTTTTCAATTTCTTGATTCAAAAGTTACAAGACCTATAACCAACTAGTATAATTCGACAAGGAACCCTTGAGGCGGAACCGTTATTACCGACACAAGCATCGCCGATAGCCTCGAACCCATGAGCGCATTTCACTTTGTCACCGGATATGGAAGCTGGAACTGTACGTAGTGCAGTTGCTGTCGTGCTGATGTCATCTTCAGGCAGGCCTCGTTGACCAGGGACGCCCGGACGAACAGCTGCCACGCAACGATACGATCCAATGGTGTTGATGCACAATTCGGATAACGGGTTACAGTTGTCTAACCCTCGGGTGCATTCGTTTATGTCTGAAAATTTAATTATTTCATTTTTACACCTAAAAATTTGATTATTTAACAATTCAATTGTCAAATTATTTTATAATCGACTTGTTAAAATTGAACAAAATTTTCAAAAAATTATGAACCAAGTATACTTCAACAGCTGGGATCACGAGCGGATCCAGAAGACGGCGGCCTCAAAAAATTTTTTGTTTTAAAATGGCATTAAGGTCCCTGCCTACCTTACAATGTTTTCCGCTCCAAAAAGTTTTTCTTGTAAAAAAACACAATTTTTCCTTCAGAATTTTTGGTGATAAAATGGTAATGTCGCTATTTTACAATTTTTTGCCTTCAGAAAACTTTTTGGTGATAAAACGATAAAGGTCCTTCTACCTTACAATTTTTGCGTTTTATAACATTTTCCGGCACTCTCCTTCGTCAACATTTGGGATCAGCCTCTGGGTGGGATTAGTTTTATGTTATGCCACGCTTGTACCAACAGGCAAATGTGACATTTTCAAATTTGTGTTTTGTATACAGTCAGCGTCGAATAACGCGAGGGTGGGGCCTAACACAAATTCCAGGGTGGGAGCTCCTTGCAATGATCAAAATATTTTCTAAATTGTGAGTTTTTCAATTTCAAATTCAAATCCAAGTTGAATATTAGCAGCTATTTTTTCTTTACAACATTGTTACGGTGGGACCTTTCTTTTGTGGTGCGCTCCCAGAATACGGGGGTATGGGAGTTGGCTGCTCCGGCCCTTTGTAAAATATACCAAACTGTACACCACGCAACGCACTGTTCGATAAAAACAATATTAATAAAGTGCTTATAATTAAAATAGACATTTACATGCTGACTGCAATCGCTGTGACAAAAAATAACACTAACTGCATTTTCAAAGTATTAAGCCACGCCCATGAGAAGTTCAGCTTATTCACACTTACCCACACAGCTTTGTAGAGGGTTACCTAAAGGCAAGTAACCCTCGGAACAATTGCAAAAATAGCTTCCGGGTACGTTGACACATTGAGAATGGTTCGGGCACGCACCGGCTATTGTCGAGTCTTCGCATTCATTTCGATCTGAAATTTTCAAATTTTGTTTTTAAACTATAATCTTTTTTCTGAAATGTCTTTTCACAGCGAAGTATCGGGCAAGAATTTGAATGATTATAAATCGCTCGCGCCGCTATTACTGCATTGCAACTGATATGGCGTTTTGAACCGATTGCTCGTAAGAAAGTTTTAACTGATAGTCCGTTCAACGAAGCTATTTCCGAAATGGTTTCTATCATACAGTATAATATATATATATATATATATATATATATATATATATATATATATATATATATATATATATATATATATAATATACCACGAACCAATCAGGTCAATAGTTAGTTAGATTAGGCCACATCTTTACTCTGAGCCATTAGCATTTTAGTCTTTGACCGAATGCTACTCTTTGATGAGCATAACTGATTGTTTTGACATTTTTTGTTAAAAACCCCTAATTTTTCAATTTCACAGAAAAATTATCGATTTGAGAACAGTGGATTGTTGTGAAAAGTATTAGAACAAACAAATTTATAAATTGATAATGAACAAGATTTTGTAAACAAAATAGAATCATTTTAATACCTTCACAATTATCGTAACCATCTCCAATGAATCCAGGCAAGCATGAACAACGGTACGCACTTCCACCATACGCATTGGTACAACGACCAAGGAGATGACATGGATTTGCCGAGCATTCGTTGTTTTCTAAAATGTTTAATTAAAAAACACATTTAAAAATTATTTAAAATGAAACAAATAATCGTAAGACAAATTGTAAATTAAAACATTTTTATTGTATACAATTTGGATTTGCTGAGAGCATTCATTAATTCGTTGTTTTCTAAAATGTTTAATTACAAAAAACATTTAAAAATTATTTAAAATGAAACAAATAATCGTAAGACAAATTGTAAATTAAAACATTTATTTACAATTTGGATTTGCTGAGAGCATTCATTAATTTTGTGAACTTTTAGTTTTGAAGAAATTTTTAAATTTAAAACAAATAATTATATATTAAAATTTGAAACGGTTTATTGTTACATAAAGTTCGCCTGTCCTGAAATTTCACGATGTTTCACATTGACTCGGTTTCTGAAATCTTACTTAAGTATTTATAGTTAAGTTGTACTTAAGTAATTGCTTAAGTCACCGACTTAAGTAAATACTTAAGTAATTGCTTAAGTCGCCGACTTAAGTAAATACTTAAATTTCCGGGCAAAAATAAATAAACGCCACATGTCAGCCATTGTCATAACAAGAAGGTAATAGCTTCATTTCAATTTGACCAATGTCAGTATTCCTGAATTGTAAATTTGTAATCTATCAAATTTAGTCAGCAACTTAAGTACACTCTTAAAAACGACAAAATGGTTAAAAGTAATTTCTTAACACGTGCTTAATTACTAAGTCGTACTTTTAAGTACGGTTTTGGAAACCCAGCCATTGAGTTCGGAAGAAACGGTTAAATACATTTTATCACCGCTGTGATGTTTTGTAGTTCGAACGTTGTGAATATGAAACAAAATAGTGCTACAATTGTTGAAATTATATGCAAAAAAAAAAGATAAAAAGATAACAAAAATTATTAATATACCTTCAGTTTGACAAGCAGTTCCAGCGTGTCCTTGATCACAAACACACTCTGCCTTGTTGCCTTTATCTGTCAGACAAACACCATGTGCGCCACAGTCCAGTTTGCATTCATCACCTAAAAATTAGCAAAATTCATTTTATTAAAAACATTTTGTAAAAAGTTTCCGTTTATCGCTTTCGGTCCTCGCGTCCAATAAAGGCGTTTTTTCAAATAATCAGGCTAACTAATTATTCATGTGAGAAAGGGTTAAGCGAAAAATTTTCAGTTTACTATCTATAACCCCTTCTCACATTGAGTTGCCTATAGGCAACTCAGCGCAGTGTATATACGGTAAATAAGATATATCGCACCGTCTTTAAGAATTGCAACACGTATACATAGTACTAAATCACCACAAGACGTGAGAGCCCCCCTCGGGCTCGAGCGTCAAGCCCCTATAGCTGAGTGGTGATGGTATACGCCTCCCACTGCAGTCACTGGAGTTCTAATCCTAGCATAAAAGTAGGTCTCAGGGGAAATAGAAAATATTCATGTGATAAAGAGTTAAGTACTCAAGCTATCGTTCGATGTTTACAACTAAAAATTGAGTTTGCATATTTTGCTTTTTATAATTTCGTCTGATTAGTACTTAAATCAGGGTCCACTCCGAGGATCATAAAAATGTTGTTGTTTACAAAATTTTACCAATTTATGAATGCCTACACTAATGAACATAATATTAGTTTGTACATTTTTAACTTATCTTAACTCGTCAGACGACTAGTTAAGTTCACGTATATCTAGAAACTGTGAATATCTCGACAATTCGTCGACCGGCAACTTGTAATCATTGATATTGTCAATCTCCACAATTACGATAAGACTTACAATATGTTGGCCCATGTAAAGATCAGGGACGGAACCATTTTCTGTGGGACCGCAATAGAGTATGCTTAAGCTTTAGACTAATTTTTAGCTTGGCTTAAGCTTAGGCTTAGGAATGTGCTCATTCTTACGCTTAGGCTTACGCTTAGGCTTAGGAATATACTCATTCTTACGCTTAGGCTTACGCTTAGGCTTACGCTTAGGCTTATGTTTAAGCTTAGGAATATACTTACAATACTGTTCCGCCCTTGTTGTTTGCATTGGGCATTTAGGCTTAGGCTTAGGGACACTGTCCGGGTGACAAGCTGTCGCGGCACGAATTGTTGTAAATTCAATATATACTAAAACGCCACGCTTCGTTAAAAGAAAACTTACTGCAGTACGGAAACGTTTCATCGGACATCGCTGGACTGGGATAGCATTCTTGTGCTCCGTTACAAAGCGACGATATCGGGAACATCCGTAGATCATCAGGCGACTGACTCCCTTGACATACCACCACAGAAATGTCAAAATTGACGACGAATGTCGGCCGCAACAACGGTTCAGAATCGTTCACAAAATGCATTGTCACAGCTTGCGTTTGGCCAATACCACCCCAAGGCCACATCATCAAACATAGCGAAACGATACCCTGAAATCTACCAGAGTTTATATTTTCAATTTTACACTGTAAATTCCAATGAGTTGGTTAGTCAACTGAGAGACAGAAAGTTAGCTAATTCTGTATCAAAGCCAGTACACTTTAATTTACTCTCAGTTTAATAGTTGGCTGTCACTCTGAGTTGAGTTGATTCCAGGGAAGCCGAGTAGTATAAATCAGAATGAGCTGAATCAACTCAGCATTCGTAGTTCTGAGTCCTCACCGAGACTGAGAGTGATTCAACTCGTTCTGAGAGTTAAACGCAACTCACTGGCATTTACAGTGTAGGATAATTGAGTTTACTTCTACGCTAGCACTTCTCTAGATAGTCTTAGTTTTTCGCATAGCTAAATTTACTTCTTCGATATGAGCATCTGCATATATTTTTCAATTTTTTTGAAATTTTTCCGGAAATAACTGGTAAACCGTTTTTTTCGGTTGATTTAATTTTTGCAAACAACCAACCCAGTCAAATACAAATAACTTTAAAAAAACTTACACTAATGACTAGAAACGTATCCATGGCTGGAATGTAATACAGTAGGAATGATTTCAAGTATGCGAAATATTGAAATGGAATGTTAAATATTAAGTTATAATAAGCACATATAAAAACTATTTAAATCATCGTTTTAGTACATAAGAAAGCACGTGGAAGCTATAAAATATTTAACTTTACTATATATATATATATATATATATATATATATATATATATATATATATATATATATATATATTGGGAATGTGTCGATACCAAAATTATTGCCGATGCCGATTCATATTTTGAAAATATGCCGATGCCGATGCTAATTCCAACTTTAACTCAATATCTACAGTAAACCTTTATGGCACAATAAGCCAATAAAATGTTTCGATCAGCGTCCCATCGAAGGCAAAGTTCTTACGCATTTTTAAAATTTCTTGTCAGAAAAGGAACGACCGAGTTGACCCAAATGGTGAGTTTCGGGGTCGCTGGCTCCAATTCCGCCCGTCAATTACCGCAATTTGAAGTTTTCTGTTTCACTCTTTGTCTTTGTTATTCAGTATTTTTGATAATGCGACTATTCAATTACGTACATTCCATGATTCATGCATTCGTTGGCCAATGTTACTTTAAGGAACGTAACAGTAGATTAAGCGTATTCCTAAGCCTCAGTCTAATCCTAAGCGTTGCAATAATGTGTTCCAAAGCCTAAGCGTAAGCCTAAGCAAAAAAATATAATCTAGAATCTAAACGTACTCTTTTATAGACCCACCAGAAACCTGCGACACCCCTTAAAGTAACATGGGCCCATTTGTTTGTACGTTCTTAGTGTTCACAACACCAAACTATTTTCCTAGTAGCACTGAGTAAAAAAAGTTCTATCATAAATCTCTTGCTATTGGCAATGTTTGCAATTATAAAATTGTCTAAAATTTCAGGCGTAACGTTAAAACAAAGCCAAATATGAACGCTAAATTAATGAGTATTTTTACTTCAGACCAAATTCTGAACATGGACAAATGTAGCAAAGGCTCGAAAAGTCAACAAAAAACTTACAGAAATATAAAATAAATCTAAAAGAGAATTGAGTAAAATTTATTTAGGAAGAAATATTTTGTAACGCATCGACCTTTCAAAAACATAAGCGTCAATGGTAAACTACACAACCGCTCCTGGGGTGCCTATAAATCTTTTGCAAAAAAATCATTAAAAATACTTTCGACTTCCTACTAAATAAATCCTCTCTCTCGCTGTGTGTGTGTATTGTGTTAATCTTTTAATTTTCGCGAAAGCACTGAGTGTCGTAGGCTTTTCGGCTTTACGCAACAATAAAAATGATAAAATGATGCAATATTAATAGTCATTACAAAGTTTCCGATCTGCCGAGAATAGCAGCAAAATTCCCAATTTCATGCAAAAAATAGGTATTTTTTAAAATTGCTGTTAATTCGGCTTAGTATTAATACTCAATTCCATCAACCCCCTTCGCCCGTCGAAAACTCCAATGCGCGCTCCATCTGTAAATCACAGTCCCGCGACCTTTCTTATGCGAAAGATTTTCACTTTTATTACCAAACATCAAGATTAATATTGTCTTGGATAAAAATCGTGCGTATATTTGTTTTCAAAAGTTTTCCCTTTTGAAATTCTATACTAAAAATTTGGTATATGCACCTTTCCGGACCACCGCCTTCACGAAACCATCTCCTCTCTTATTGTCGAGATTACTACTTTTTTTCGCCGCCGCCGAAAAAAGACATCTACCAAACGATTTTGTAATGAATAAATATTTTCCAACGCGACCCCGCATACTTAGCTACGTGATTTTGGCTTTTTAATCGCGGATTGCAGCGTGCGGTTTGATTTTAAGGATTTACGCACGCAGATGCGTGTACTTTTTTTGTATTCTTTCATTTTTGCTCAACTTTTTGATTAATGAGTTTGAAAGTTTTTAATTGCACTGGCGGATGCATTTGTTGCTGTTGTCGTCGTTGTTGTTGTTGTTGTTGTTGCCGCATCTTTGTTGCGATTTACGCAAAATAGAAATTATATACAACAGTTCAAAATGTTCACTAAAATACTCACCATCGTATAGGTTGGAAATAACTTTTTCTTGAAAAATATTTTTTTCTCATTTGATTTCAAAAACGAAAAATCACTATAGTAAAGTGTTATCCTCAATCTGAACGCAAGCGACGGTGAAATTATTGGAAACCTGTCAACGGTGTGATTCGCTGTGACAAGATCAGAGGGATTGCGTAATAGAGAAGTATTTATATTACACAATGCAGGCACGTTTCAAAACGCGAACACAGTAACGCAACGCCACGCCCCTTTTCCAATTCGGAGGCCTTAGGCGGTCCCGACATACCCGGCCGGCCATTTGAGCTTTAAATACTCTGTGCCTTGGGCCCAATTCACGTTTACCGTCGTGCTATTCACGTCTATTTGGTTTCTCGGTCGCTTCGCTTGTGAGGATTATTTTCACCATTATATATTACACCTGCGTGTATATAAGCTTCCGTTTTTGAATAAGCATCTGCGTCCATGGGTGGTAGTTTGTAGGAAGTGGGCCTATCTCATAGGTTGGGGGACCTTAGACGCCATTGTGGCCGCACTGGTCATTGGTCAAACATATAACTTAGTAGATTTATTCTTCATTCGCAGTCCAGCCAACAACGGTGTTTATATACATTGAACCAGAAAAATATTTTAGTGTTTTTAACGTTGGTCTCTCACGTTTGGGTGTGAAATAATCTATTGTTTTAATTGCTCCAGGTATGTCAAGTAGCCAGTTCATGTTGCTATGGGGGTTAAACATTTTTCACGAGGGGCATACAACGGTTTTTTCCATAACATGCAAGCAAGGTTGAAAATTTTCTAGGAGGCCAATGGTCCTCCTATAGCTACGGGTGTCTGTGGATGCTTTCACTAACTGCTGGAAGCGTAGCCAGGATTGTGTTTCGGGACGGGATAACCACGTCTATTTTTGCGCAGCGAGCGCACCTGTATAACGAACGAAAAAATTTATTAACCACTGATGGTTAATATCGTACAGCCTGATAAAGTGTCATTTTCGAGTGATTTCCAAAAATTTTAATAAGATATATCTCTACCTATCTGATTTTTCCTTGTATACGCCTCTGTTTACTGTATTTTAAATAATAATAATTTGTCAAATTAAACCATTTTCTGATATTTACACCAGCTTAAAACGACTCTGTTGTAGTTCATTTTTGATTGTGGTCATGTCAAATGTGATTCGTCACACTGAATTAAACTTAATTCAAAACTGAGCAAAATCAAACTCAACTCGGGCTACTGAGTATAGTCTGATTTCGCTCAATTTTGAATTAAGTTTAACTCAGAGACGCTTCACGTTTGGTTTCGACACAATCCCACATGGTCGACGATAGAGTTATTTTAAGTGATCACACGTCTGAGCAAACCCGGATTTCAACCGAACCTAAAATTAAATTTAAACCTCCTAGCTGGCAATCCTAAACGATGCCTTATCAGAATAGTCTATATTCTTGTTTTTACGGTACGACGTGGCTGCTAGATTCCAAATATCAACTTGCTTTCTCTAACTAATGACTCGGTCCTGTTACATACTTACAACTTTAATACTCAGCAAAATCATATAAAAACGACGCAAAAAATGTTGTCTTTTTACACCACATCATATTTTAGACCCATTTCAAAAAAACACACACAATCTGCAATTCGTTGCGCAGAGACGAAATTTCACTTTTCCAACCACGAAACAGAAAAAATTGTTATTTCTTGAGCGACGTGACATAATTTTTCACCCAGCTCGCATAAACGCGCAATCTTGACTTCGATATGCAATCATTTTTTTGCTGCTCGCATCACCAAAATTACAATTATTTTGCCGCAAACCGACGCACCGCTGATTATATATATATAAATATATATACATATATGTATAAATATGTATGTATATATATATATATATATATATATATATATATATATATATACATATATACATATATTTATATTTATATATATATCTATTTATGTGTATATATTTATATATATGTGCATGTGAACTATATGAAATGTAAGTAAACTTGAACAATTTTGCTGCATTAAAATATGCAATTTTTGATCCGTTGTTCAGTGCAACAACGAATTAAGTGTCATCTTGTGATATTCGCACTAAATTTGTTCAGATATTATCTTAAAAATCGTTTCACTAAAAGATCGGTCTGAAAGAAAAAACATTGGGTAGAAATTAGAATTTTACTAAAAATAGCCATTGTAAACAACAGGGTGGAACAGTATTATAAGCATATTCCTAAGCCTAATCCTAAACCAAGCAAAAAAATAGAAATAAAGCTTAAGTTTATTCTATTCTAGTCTCACAGAAAAACGTTCCGGCGCTGATCTTTACATGGACACTAAAAATGAATGAAAAAGGTAAAATAACTTTTTTGGTTAAGAAAGTTTATCGCTTTGTTTATAGTTAAAGCTCAAAAATTTAGCTTAAATTTGAAAAAGTATAAAATTATTTTTATTCAAACGGCAGCTAAAAATGAGTATAAGAAACATCGACAGGCAAAGAATGAAATCAGCATTACTGTAATGACCACAGTATGAAAGGATAATTAGAATGGGGTCCCCATTTTCAGCCCAATTCAATGTGAGTCTGCATTTTTAATAAGAGTTCTTCAATGGATAAAGTTCGTAAGTCCTAAATGAAGTCCATAAACAGATCAAAGCAGAATAATGGCCTAAACTGCTCAAATATATAAGAGATAGCGCAGACAATCCGTATAAACTTTATTAAATTCAGAAAAAACGGACATAGCCAGCCAGTTCGACCCAAAAGAAATATAAAACAGAAGGGCGTCGGGCACTGTGTAAATGGATAGTAGGATACGGATTCTAATTAAAATAACCGAAACGAAAAACGGATATTGAAGTATAAAAGTTTCAAAAATGTTGTGTTTATCTGCCAACACAATTGAGGCATGCAAATATTCACCAGGCTTTCTTAATAAAAAAATAGCGGATGCACCGAAATTTAAGATTTTGGTTGAATTTCGCAATTTTTATTTCATATCCGTTATCGAATCATTGCAACATATTTGCAGTGAAATATTACGAGTTACCTACGTGATTTTTCACTATTTCAGAGCACAACAGTAACAGAATTTCCAGTATTCATATATTAACGGAAATGGAAATGGACACCAATTTTTACCGGAACCGGATATCCGGTTACACCTATCAGCAAACATGGGGTGAATTAAAAGTAGACAACAGTTCGTAACCGAATAACAAACAGTTAATACTCACTGGAGAGGCAAAATGAATATCAGTCCAATACCTTAGTACCCTAAAAAGCATCGAATATTACATGTACACAAATTTTATTAAGTAACTTAAGCGTTAAATTGTTCCATATTCGCGCAAGCGGACCGTTTTCCCACGGGACTGCAATAGAGTAAACTTTAGCTTTAAACTTGTTATGTTTAGGTTTGGTCTTAGACTTTGGAATATGCTTATACTACTGTTCCGGACCTGTTCAATATATTGGCTAAAATTTTTTCATTCATTATTTGCAGTATATATACCATTATACTAAGGTTAAGAATTTGTTCAATGCCAGTATACACTAGGCTAAAATTCAAATTTATTCGTTTGTATCATTTACTGTAATAAATTACACGATACAGAAAACGTCCGGAAATTTAATTCCGGAATTACATTTGTCCGGAATTGAAATCGGTACTTAAGTTTTGCCAATATTTCAGACGGAATCTCAGTATTTTGGAACCCAGCTGTGTTTTTGTATATTTTCTCCCTACAGGCTTAGCTTCAGGCTCAGACTTTTAGTTCAGGGCCGAGGCTAAGTCTCGCCAGGTCTCACTCTGTATGTCAATCACCGACTCTTTGATACGACACCGACGCCAAAGGCCGGTCTTAGGAAGTGCGGCACTCCAACACTGATAATTGTCGTGCCCCCCAAAAGCGGCATAGGACGGGTATTGACGGTACAAAGGTTTAAATCACAAATGAAAAGGGAAACACCGCACTTATCGCTGCTCGGTTTAGCAGTACTGTAGTGACTCCGATAAGATGGGGGACTGATATTTATTTGGCCTCTCCAGGAGGTTCCACACCTGTTGTTTGGTTACGAATTGTTGTTAATTTTTAACCCGCCCTCCGCCGCTTTTCGTTACTAAAATATATTCGGTATTACAATTATCCGTTGAATGAAACGTTAATTTGTCTTGTATCAAAAGATTGAGCGATAATGCAAGGTTACGGTTGCGCTATACTTTTGTTGACGTCCGGCGCTGTCCGTAACCCGCACGGCGCTGTCCATCACCCGTCCGGCGGTGTCCGTCACCGTACGTCCACTATACGGTAGCATACGCGAGTAATTTGCCTACGATAACGCACAGTGACGGACGGCGCCGTACGGGTGACAGATGGCGACGTACTGATGACGGACGGCGTCGTACGGGTGACGGACGGCGTCGTACGGGTGACGGACGGCGCCGTAGAAGTGACGGATGTCGCCGGAAGTCACGTATATCCCAATCCTAGAACTTATGAAAGTATTTCCAAAACTTAGGTATGCTTTAAAGTTTCGAATTGACAACTTTATTTGGTCCTTTAGTCATTTATGCGCTACATATAGGGATAGTTGACAGTTATGAACTTTACGGACTCTAAAGGACAGGGATTCCTATTGATTGGGACTCAAGATTGGTACCCCCACTCTTATTACCCCATCTTGTTCTGGTCACTACAATAATTGAAGAAATCGTTGAGAGCGTAATTAGTGAAAATTTTTACATTGTTTGTAGGTATTTTTGTATTTACTCACATGGCAATCTTTCAATTTGGGCTGCACCTAAGGGTGGCGTTATACTTGTCTTGTGGCGCCGTCCGTCATGGACCGTCACCATACGGTATTGTACGTGAGTTACTCAAATACGGTAACCTGAGCTTTAGACCCCGAAAAGTGTGAGTTGATTTTAAGTCAGAAAGAGTTCAATAACTCAGTCTGAGTTAGGACTATCAGAACTCAGAATTTTGAGTTGATTCAATTCATTCTGAGTTAATTTATCAACTCGCCTAGAGTCAACTCAACACACAGTAAGAATCAACTCAACTCAGAGTGAGTTAATGTTTACTGATATCAATTCAAAAATAACCAACTAGCAAGGTAAATTGATTACTCAACTCATTGAAATTTACAGTGTAGCGCCCCACTAGGTCGGCAGGGGGGACTACCCTCAGCACTGCTCAGGCGTTAGCTTATAAATTTACTTTTCAAACAAGACTCGCTTAAGCTTAACCTTAAACTTTTAACTAAGCCTGTAAAACGCCTGAACCTGCTTATGCCCTGTAAACCCCGGTGCGTTGATTTTAAATCAGTATTACTTGAATCACTCAGTCTGAGTTTGGACTTTCAGAACTCAAAATTCTGATTCAGTAAAACTCACTCTGAGTTAATTATTCAACATGCGCGGAATCAACTGAGCTCAGAATGACGATCAACTCAACTTAGAGTAACGTTAATGTTTGCTGTTATTAACTCAGAAATAACTAACTCTCTAGCTGTGGGTTGGTTAATCGACTCATTGGAATTTACAGTGATGGTAAAGTCACAACATAAAATGTTTGCAAAACTGCACAAGAGTCCAGGCTGGAAAACACGTGTAAAAATCTGAAATTTGCCAAAACCCTGCTCCAATGGCCTGGTAAAAATTGAATCGCAATCGTAGCAATTTTCGCGACAAAAAAGATAAATAGAAAATAAAATCGATTGAAGATTGCACTTTAAACATATAAACGAAACAAATTGCAGTTTTGTGCAACATTTGCGCAATATTTTAAAACGTTAACAACATCATCAGTAGTGCAGTTTGCATTTTAGTTGCGTTCAGCTGCGTTTGTTATATTAAAGAAAATAATACATTTTACGTAACAGAAAAATGAAAATCCGTTAACTTGCAGAAAACTATGCAACGTCCGCTCAAATGTTAATAAAATCGAAGAAGGCTTTTAAGAAAAATTTGTGTCAATTTTAACACATTTGATTATAAATTCGGTCTATTTCAGGCATTTTACGCTGGGGGTATACACGAAAATAAATTACTTAAATTCTTAGAGAAATAAACAAAAATAATCATTTTACTGTTACTCGAATTAAGCGATTAAATTAAATTATATTGCCTCGCAACGCTTGTTCGCAATTAATTTTGTTAATTGATTGTTTATACCCTGAAAGGATATCTTAGCTACGCGCACTGCAGTATGCATGCAACAATTTTTGCAATGTAAAATTTGTATCATAATCGAGCGACAAAATTGCATAATTGTAGGTTAAATTCCATTCTAAATATTACATTAGTGAACGCAGCGCAAAATATTGCTTTTGCAGTATGGCCTACATTTATTGTCAACGAAAAAAATAGCCATTGGGCGTCCACGGTTCTGGTGGGTAAAAGAGTAGGTTTAGATTCTAGATTACATTTTTTTGCTTAGTCTTAGACTCAAGCTTAGGCTTAGGAACACATTTTTGCAACGCTTAGGCTTAGGCTTAGGAATACGCTTATTCAACTGTTTACGCCCCTAAAAGTAACATTGGCCGAAATAAATATGCATTGAAAAAAGAATAATTTGTTTTAACAATTGGCACAGTTTGAGTACCTGTTTTACCTTTTGCTTTGCTCACTGTAAATTCCTGTAAATTGATTTTAACTAACAATGAGTTGAATCCACTCACAGCTCTGAACTGTAAAATTGGGCCTTTCAGAACCCACACTTTTGGACTGAAATCATTCAGAGTTAATTAATGACATAAAGAATTAAATCAGCTCAGAGTGAGTTAATATTTATTGTTATTAACTCCTCAATATCCAGAAATAACTAATTCCCTCAGTGAGTTGATGAATCAAGTCATTGAAATTTGCACTGTAAAATGTGGGATGACTTAAATCATAGGGACACGGTAGTGTCTCCTATAATATGTTTCGTGCAAGTTTATTGCTAGACACTTTTTTGATTTTAAAACCATAGCTGTGAGGATTGCAAAAAATTTTTTGCACCTAAATATGTGTAAGGATGCGCCACATACATGCTGAAAGTTTCGTGTCTTTACTTTACTTGCACGTCTTGAAATTTAATAAAAACCGACGAACTTTACGCAAAAACTTCGGCGATTTTGAGTCAGAATACGGTTTTTACGCAACACGTAGGAACAGACAAGTAAAGAGAAACGCTAAATTTAGTATGTATAGGCCGTTTACCTGTTCATGACCCCGCATTAAATTCTTCAATTTTAAGCTGCAACTTCAACCAAAAACTGGTGAATCTTTTTTCCGAAGAAACGTATTTGTGCACGAGTGTTTG
>JASANG010003179.1:0-52765 GCA_030248215.1 Enoplolaimus lenunculus | reverse complement strand
AAAAGTTCAAACGGGTTTGCCGTTTAGTGACAGGAACCATATGGAGAAAGACTGGAAGCTTACGGTCTATTAGACTGTGATGAAGAAATTATTACAGACATATGTCGTTTTTAACACAGAATTAATACAATTTTAACCGACTTTATTTCTCGTGTCTTGCACTCACACTTTATGTTGCTTCGTTTATCACACATCAAACTGAACCCAGGTATACAGGACGTAGCCACGCTAGGATAAAGAAAACGTAGCATAGCTGCGCAGAAAAAACATTAACTTTCATTGCAAATTATGCAAATTTCAAACATGCCGCCCTCAATATCTGGTTCTACAAACATATTGCGCTGGTTAGGTGACCTTGGCAAATGTACATTTTTATGCCGTAAGATTAAGCATATTCCTAAGCCTGAAAGCGTAAAATAAGTGTTAATGCTAAGTCTAAATCTAAGCAAAAATAGCATATAACCGAAACCTACTCTATTGCGGTCGTACAAGAAAATTAGACGGCCCTAAAAGTAGCATGGGCTCAAAGCCTTATCCGAACGCAAACGAAATGTATTTTATTACTTGAACAATATGCCAATATTTCGCAGTAAGTGCGATTGGTTCATTGACTTCGGACATGCACCACCAAATAACACCAATTTTTTCAACTTCGGATCACATAGATCAAAAAATGCCCGTGTTCCTTGTGATGCTTTACACTAAAAATTGACAAAAATAAACTTTAAATTGTAAAAATATTCAATATAAAACTATCAAAAACACTTCGTTTGGTGAACTTGGTAAAATTGCACCCAGAATCCTGCGTTCAAACCTGATTGTATTTATCCACAAGGTACTATTTTTGCGTACAAAAGAACCAAATCCTACCTGACAGTTGCTGTGACCACGTAATACCACTAAGTCGCGGATTCATGGCTAAAAGAGACCCAGTTGTTCAGCCTTTTGCTAGAAATTTTTCAACCTCGTTTACAAGTTTTCTGAAATGTCTGCACCCCTACAAAGAACTCACGGCCCTCAAATATAACGTTTGTGTTACCTGAGTATTTGTTCTTTTTTCATCAAATCTGTATCCTTTTAAGTCACGGTCAATCATTCTAACGTCTTCAAGGGCCATTTCAACTGCTAATTTGACGCCGACACCCGAGGCCTGAGCGATTGCATTAACGTCAGTGGAAAGAATGCACCAATCACAAGCGGAGATGGTTCGTTTTTGTTGTAATGACTCGTCGACGTGGTCGGTTGAAACCTGGCGGCAGCGAATCTGATTGGTGGATAATGTCGCTTGCAGAATCGCGATTTCGAGTGGGCAACAGAGATTTGCTGTTGAGAAATTCATGTGTTGAGATCGGCGAATTTGATTGGCTGTTGAAAAAAAAGGGATTCTGTTTTAACGACTCGGATGGGTTGGAGACATCGCTAGCGATATTAGGACTTCTAATAGTCGAATGTAATGGACTGTACACAATGTTAACATTTCGTTTCAGCGAATTTGACTGGCTGTTTGAATAATCTTGATTTGCAATCGGTAAAAATGATTGGCTGTTGGCAATGTTTGCATTCCGCGTCAACGATTGTGATTGCCAATTCGCCAATTGACTGTTCGCGAGCGACGAATCTACCTGGTTGATTGCATAGTAACACTTTATTGCTATTACCGATTGTCTGGGTACCTGATTGGCTGATTTTTCTCATCTAATAATACACCGTCGCTCAATCGAGTTCTGTACGATATTGGAAATAATTTTCAGTCTTAGCTTCGAGACCTGGCTTATGTTGTAAGGTTCGGTTATGCTGTAACGCTTTGAACATTTGTTCCAGCCCCCAGGGGCTGTACTTCAATTACTGCCACATTTTTGGCCGGGTCCAGACGTTGGGCTGATACCAAAGTTTTCCATTTAACCGTTGTGTTCGGGTGCATTTGCCTGTTGGGCTTCCTGCGTTCGATGTTACCCCAGAAGAATGATTTTTGGGAACGCTGTCGCCATCTGACGTTGGAGAAATATACGATAAACAGTGGAACCATATAGTAACACCGAGAACAATAGCGTATACCTGTCTGCTTGTAAACTGGGGGGCGCATGGTTGTGACGTTGAGGTTAATATTATAGTACGGTTTGAATGAATGATATGACGCATTGTTAAGTGCACCAAGTTATATACTCGGTTATAGCGATTTTATGAATGAAAATGTCAACTCAAATATGTCTACTACGGAGCATCAGTTACAAATAAAGCTAAGAAATGTATTTAGTAATTATTGCATCGCTAAAATGAAGTATACACCCAGTTAAGTATATATATGCATATGTCGTGCCCGGAACACCTATTTGTAGCCGTTTGCAGCTGGGACCCCCTTAATTCTCATTGTTCAGGGCAGTTAAAACAACAACTAAAGTAGACCTTCAGCTAATGATATTTCGAGGAAAAAATTGTTTTATTTGCAATCATTTACGTAATATTTAAGTTGCTGCTTTTCAGTTGTTATTCTGGCTGCGTTAAACAATATAATTAGCTTTTGGTACGGGACAGTTGCAAGTATTAACAAAAAACAACACGCATAGGTGTATGACGTATTTAGTATTAACAAGAGTGAATGACAGTTTACACAAGAGTGTGCAACTGGGTACATTCTGTGTACAAAAGCATGTGCCCGGCACGTGTTGCGTTTTTTGGCCTACACCGTTTATTTAGAGGAGGGTACAACCTATGCATTTAACCAGGATTATTGCATGTGACAGCGACCCCCCTCTGAACAAAAGGGAGGGGGTCGGCCACGGAGGAAAAGAGACGCCCGGTGGTAGATTTTGTTCCATGCAGAATCCAGAGAGTTTAGCACACTCTTGTATCATGCACTCTTGGTATTACGCAACAGTGGATGACAGTTTACACAAGAGTGTGCCAACTGGGTACATTCTGGGTGCGAAGAGAATGCACCCAGCGGCCGGCGTTTCGTCATAACATTTGCCAGCTTCCCCACCCCGTAAACCGAAAAAAATTTTGGCTCCGCCTCTATCCGGGTGTATTATATCATGTGACATCGACCACTCCCTTATTAAATAAGGGGTATTTAGAGCGAGACGCAAAGAGCGGTGGTACATTTTCTATCGCGAAATGGACAGCTGCACACTCTTCTCCAGAGCATATTTGCCACTTTGGTATTGATAAGTGGCCTAACAGGCGAAAGAAAGTAATATTCAGTAAAAAAGCAAACTGCTTAATTAGACGTCCTTTAATCTCTCCCAAAACTGAATTGGTTAAAATTTTAATTTAGGAGCAGGGTTTTTGAGATTAGCTTGCGATATCGTCCAGCGCCTTGCGGGAGTGCGCAATCGACGCGACACAGGGGCTGGACCACGCCAGAAGGCATGGAGATTGTGGAAGGGCTTCATCAAGGCAGCCGCTGGCGAATCCGAAAATTCCTCATGGGGAAGGGGTGCGCGACGTATCTTTTTACATGTATAAAAACAGCCACAAGTCGCCCGCAAACTCATACCCGAACGTGTTAGCCGGTAGGCTGATTTGTTCCCTATTTCTGCTGAATGCGCCCTTATATAAGCTTTATACTATTTAAACACAGACCGCGCCATGGTTAAGAAAATGATCAAGATTACATAGAAAATTAGTTGTGCTGAGTTTCGAAGCGAAGCACGTAAAGAACAGTGCAATCTCGAGGGATTGGAAAACGGGAATTTCCTGTAGGCTTTATTTTAACGCTAAAAAATTACATTCGACAGCTGGTGGGGGTGTATCCCCCATTCTGTGCGCCCTCTGGATCCGCCCTTCGGCTACAGCAATATAGTAAAAAGGGCTCACACTAAAAGCGAGCGGAGATGGACCACCTTACAACTCGGAGAAGGTGCGACCATTGGATTAATCTGTTTCTCTTAATTTTTATGCTCCATTTGAAGCTAAGTGCCGATATTGATATTTCGCTATTTCCGTACGCCGTGGGTTCAATTCACACCGCATTCGTAGCAAAATTTTAAGTAAAAGGATAGGTATGCGTACTGTTTAACTTACAATTACTACTATATAATTATGCTAAAAATATAAGTTTTTAATCCGTCATTTTTAATAATAAATAATAGTCTCTTGACTTTCAAAGAGCGGTAAATGAGTTCATAAAATTTAGCAACGTTATTTTACGTTCTCTGGATGAAAATGTACAAACTGATGCGGCACCCAAATGTCACAATATGGTTTGTAGGTTTACAACTTTAACTCTACAACATTCAAACTTGCACAAATGATTGGCAATTAATATTGACATTTAGACCAAAAACATAATCTACATAATTTAAATGAAAAAACAACACTATAGCATTACGCAGTGTCAAAAACAATTGAAACCACCTGTTTTCTTACCCATTAAACCGATATCACTAAAAATGAACCATAGGAAGATTTTCCCCAGAGTTAGCAACCATGGATAGCTGAAGGTTATCAAAGAGCCTATGCCTCAGTAATCGGAGGTATAAAATGTGGTGAATGAATTTTTCGGTCATCTGAGACTTAGCCTTATATTCTTCAAATTTACGGTTAAGGCTTAAAGCTTAGGTGACCACTGCGTTAAGCTTAGACAAGCATGTTCAAAGCCTGAGCCTGTGCGAGCCAAAATTTGGGGGAAGCAAAACAATAAATTAGCAACTTTGTCTTTTTTTTTTTTTTTTAAACACAATATTTATTGATATAAACAAGATATAATAAATACAATAATAAACTATACAAAAAAGAAAGGGTTTTAAAACAAAGCTTATTTATCAAAAAATTAAACAAAAGCAATTACGTGAAATTCAGCAGCATTTAAGTGGTCTGATGACAATTTTTGGGAACAAATGTGACACACAAACTGTTGTTAGCTGTCGGAAGCAAACGATGCTCACCGCAGAAGCTTGGGGGTGTTTGCAACCCTGGGCCAGTGATGAGACACCTCAGACAACTTTTGGTTGCGGTAAAAACACTCGTTCCGTGTCAAATAGCGGCAACACAATTGAAAGCCCATTTCCGGCGGTTCGGCCTGTTCGGTTATGACTGACTCGACCACTTTTTGGGGTGATCAGCCAGAGCGCTAGACACAAATGATCTAGGAAGCGAAAGCCGTCCGGACAAAACGCCGTCCACCCCGCTGCAGTTGCATACCTGTCTGCAATTATTTGTGGCTGAACATCTTTGAAGAGCCGACGACGACCCTTCAATTTGTAAACAATGAAAGCAGTGAACTTTTGAAAAAAATATCGAACGCACCGAAAACTGTATGCCAAACGCCAGAGTTCCCTCAGGTTAGAGCGTCAAGCTCTTATAGTTGTGCGATATGGAGGTAAATGTGCCCAATTCGTAAAAGCATAGGACACTTTTACAAGCTTTCGCAAATAGCCTGCTGAATTGTCTGTTTAAATGAGGTAAAATATACTCTTTGTAATGAAATTGTCGCTGCGCTTCTGCAAAACTTCATCGCACAGGATTGGACTATAAGAACCACTAATAGTAACTTTTACCTTATAAACAATGTCGTGATTTAAGTACAGAACAAAATTATACTAACTATATGTTTTATTACTTTTAAGTCTCAAACTCCGGTATGAAACTTGCTGAAATACACCGGCGCCCGTCTTTGCATATACCTCATGAAACTTTTTTGACCTCGCTTACCGTGTTGAGCTGGCTATGGATCTGATTTGCAGTTATATTTTTATGACTCGACTCAAATTTCCATAGGCTATTGGTATTTTCTAATGTCTTTGCTATGCTTTTCTTTATAATGTGTCAAATTTCAAACAATAATGCATACTAATAACTTTAAATTCTAAACATTGAAAGTTAGCAACGGCAGAGACAAATGAGGGTAGATAAGAGCATCATTCGGTTACATGAGCTCTTTTTAAATTGATATGTTTAATTTTGATCAGTGATGTGGACAGGGACCAGTCCAAAATTTTTCAATGTTCCAGTTTTGTCAGTGCTGCGATTCGCTCTGAGGGCCAATTCTAAGCCGTGTTCAGGGGTCACACCGTCCAGTCGCGTCGTCAAACGATGGCTGATAAATATTTTGTTTCAAATTTGACTGCACTAATTTTGGCAGTGCTAAGGGCAAAACTTGGTAACGAAAAATTCGTAAAAAAACGTTATTTACATTTAATTGTAAAGTTTGAAGCTGTCCACGATTCACAATTGAACCGTGGATCGCCAGGGTCGTGCTTAAGGTTGTCCAGGTCGCCCGAACCGAAGTCAAGGTACTTTAGCTCTGGTGAACCAAGGTATTTGCTCAGAGGAACCGAGACTGACTGGCTTCGCCATTAGGTTGGCTATGGGTAGATCAGTTTTCCAGTTTTCGATATAGGCTGTCTAAGTTTTTGCCGACTGAGTGAAGGAACTGCACCGAAGCGCCGCCACAATAGCGTATTATTTTAATTTTAAAGTTGTTTCGCGAGCGAAGCGAGCAAGAAGCTAAACATACTATATGTTTGATTACTTCATTACTAAATTCCGGTTTTTGTATGTTAGTGGAACCGAAGGTCCAAATAACTGGTTTACTAAAAGAAGAAGGCATTGGGTTCACCCTGTTTAGTACCTTTAGTAGGACAGCAAGCGGAAAGCCAGACGCGGTTTCGTATTCCAACGTATCACAAATATGTGTTTGGCTCCAGTAACGTTTGTTAAGATTGATTATGTTTTTCAACACCGGACCCTCTTTAAGCCTCCGACGGGGGTTGGCGGCGGCGTACACACAGTCATGCGAGCCTTCAAATTGTTTCTGGCACCATCCATAACACCTCAAATTGAGTATATACGTACCAAAATATTTCAGAAAACCTAAATTGAGCTCAGCAGGGCACCCACAGTGTTAATCCAACCGGTATGGAATGGCACAGTTGAGCGACAATCCTGAGTTGAACGACGTGTTTAAATTTGAGCAACTTATTAACCTCAAGTCAAATTTTTCACTCCTGAATCACTATATACATCACTAGTAATGGATCAACCATTCAAGGCAACACAAACTACCATCTCAGCTTAGCTGTGACTCTTTGTGACAGATTGGCAATTGCGTGCAATTTTTTTTTGTAAAAACAACAACCCGAAACATAAAAACAAACAGTCATTTGTGAATCAAATCATGACAGTTTTTGAGTTACTGCCTTCAAATTGTAGGTATTGAAGCCGATGTCACGAGTGAGAACAAGGTGTGCGATAGGCCTGTAACCGGCTCAACATGCTATGGGGGGCAAAAGAATTTTTGAAGAAAATACGCTTGATTTCATTAGACTTACAGTAGGGCGAAAAAACTTCTAGCAGAAGGAAAAATTTTGCCAGTGAATGCTTCGCTCCCCCCCATTTCTTCTCTCTGACTATGGGCACGGTGTGCGAGCTGTAAAAGTTAACTATATATATCTCGATGAAAAGATCAGATATCAACAGAGGGGGGCCCATCGATATAGGTTTTACATCGTGTGCAAAATTTGGCAATGTATCATTATATTCAGCATCCTAGGGTACAGCCAGAATTTCGTTTCGGTAGCGTATAACGTTGCGATAATTTTTTTCGACCTCTAAGACCAAACAGGTTGATTTTAATGTCCTGCAAACCTGGCTAAGTACTTGAGTGTTCCGTCAGGAATTTGGAATTTTTGGACAGAGATGGCATCTCGTGTATACTCCACTTTATACGTCCTGGTTTACATTAAACGTTGTTTTAATCATACTTCAAAGGTTTTTCGGTATTGAAATTTTATGTGAGAAACTATAAAAGATGAAAATAAGTAAATTTTGAAGTTTTTAAACAATTTAGTAAATTTAAATTTTATTAAAACCAACGCGTAGTGTACGTAAATTTAAACCATAAATTTATCAATCCACAGTTATTGCTTATCGCTCTCACCGGCAGTTATGTACAATGCGTGGTTGGAGGTGCACATCAGGGTTCTTTACATCACAGAAAATAAAAAATTTGCAACTGCAACAGATTATGTAAAATGTCCTTACCGGCGAAAACATAGGCTTGAAGCTGTATCGGTTAATCCGACAGAGCCAGAAAAATATTGGCTAGAAGTTGTCCTGTGCGTTCCGACTGTCTCGGCAACAACATAAGCTCAAAACTATCCCAATTGACCAAGGATAGATAAATATATATGCAAAGCTGCCTACCGTTGCACTCCGCGTTCATTGCTGTCCCACGGGTAAACGTCACACAGCTCAGAGTATGTCCATTCAGATTATAGCCTATCTGAGATAAAAAGTTGTCTTACGAATCTTGCACCACTTCAAATTTTTTCTTCAGGTAAAATGTGTAAAAAATTACATACTCTACTGTAGCAAAAACAATATTTGACTTCCTTAACAAACCTGATATATAATTATACCACGGTATACGCGTATATATTTATTAAAACCTACAAAAATCAATGCATAGGCCTAGCGAGCAAAGTTTCGGGTGCAATTAACTCTGGAAAACTTTTTGGAATTATATTAGAAAAGAAACAAGACTCAATCTTGCAAACTATGCTAAAGTTGAAATGTTTATCAGTGTATTTGTTGCGAGAAACGCTAATTATTGTAATATTAAAACAAATAAATAAACATTTGGTCGTTGGGTTAACAAAATTGTTTTTAACATTTCAATTTCGGTACTAAAACACTAAATAAGTTGCCAAATTGCACTGTTAATGCAATGCAGCAACAAGTACATCTTGTAAAAGTTGTTTTGCAAGCGAATGTAACCTTCGAGGATAATACCCACAATGTAAAATTGCCTTTAATTGTACTTTTTTCAACTTTACGGAAGGTAGTATATGCTCATATCCTTTGCTAAATTTTGCGATGTGCAATGAAATAACTTATATAGTTTCCGTAAAATCATCTTTGCCAGCGATACATGCCCGTAGCCAACTCGCTTTGCTAGGGGGAGGGGCGGAAAATTTTTCAGCAGTGGCATTCCAGGGTTTTCAGTGACTATAACAAAGATTGAAATTCTTCTCAGGGTGCCAAATTTTTTGCAACGGGGGCTGAGTCACCCTGCCTCCCCGTGGCTACGGGCCCCAGCGACAGTCACGGATGATAAAAAATTTGAAGACTGTAACGGTGCCTATATATTTTATTTCCCCCCTGACGTTTCAAGACTCGAGCGCGCATATTTTGTGCATCACCAACTCTTCCGTACGACGAGGTTTCCTGATAGAAATGATGAACACGCTGCCCTTCTCCCATTGGCTTAACGTTTCCTAAGCTCGCTTTAAATACTATAAAATTTCAAAACTGACGTCAGCCGATTTTATGTAATTTCAATTGACAAAGTCCTGGTTTTTATCGCACAAGAGTGGATCAGAGGATTTCAGCTTTACGGCCAAAATATGAATTGTAGTGAACAGATTTAAGATGTAGTTCAAGTGTATTATGTATGGATTATGTCGAAGATTATTAATAATTTAGTTTTTTTTCATTCAAAATTGAATTGCAAGAGGTTGTGTTCGTATTCAACTGATGCGTGTAGCAAAGCAACTATCATCAGTTGGCGATCGGTCGTGTAATAATTTTATAATTAGCACGTAAAAGTGTTGCACATCGAAATTTGGCAAAAATTTTCACCTGATCCGCTTTAATGCTACTCTGAAGGTAATTTCAAATCTGTCGCAGTGGCAGACCGATGCCGTCAGTACGTATACCAAACAGGAAGTAAGTGCGAAAATACGGTTCCTAGGCAAATTTCATATAGTCCTAAGCATGAAATTGCTGTTCATCAGTGGCAGCTACACTTTTTGAAGTTAAAAATAAACGAAAATGCCGTAGTTCGCTGCAAAACACTCGTGAAAATGTGACCGAGCATACGCCTGCCATTCTCGATATGATATTGAGCAAACCAACATAGTTTTTGTAATATGAAACAACTGTCGCATAGCATATATATTACATTGTACTGAAACACTCAATGCTTCTTATAAGTGATTTTCAACAAACTATGAGCATAAAAATAACGCAGCTTCCGGTATTTCCGTAACGAAAACGTACACTAATTTTTACAAAAAACGAATGCAGAAACAGATATCCAGTTACATCCTGGTATACAAAAGCTTTCTAAGTTTACATTTAATAGTAATTTGTGACCGGCTAGCAATAAATCAATAAGGTATGCCATAAAACACGGTCATGGGTGCCCAGTTTTCAAGGACCCCCCATTAAATTCTAACTAAAATCACCTGGTCGTTGAGCAAGCTAATGGTTCTATGTACGCCGCATAAGCGTTCGCTGGTATATTGTTTTAGAAACGGTAAAATATACCGCACAGAAACGACCGGATTTTGCGTAAATGTAATTAGATAAATTAGGTTCTGAAGCTCGCTAGGGACATGCAAACATTTACGCTGGCAAACCTGGTAAATTACTTTTTCGTTTTTGGCAGTAAAGCATACCGCCTTGTGTTCGCAATTCTTTAGAGAGATAAATATTATTTAACCAAAACCCGACGTTATAAGTGACTTTTGAACTGTTACTGGCAAACAGTGCCGTATCTTGTTGATTTTTGCAATTATTGCTTGTATATATCAGGCGCAACCGGAATTGAAAAATACTGTAGCCGGAGCCGGAGGTCAACAAAACTCTTGCCAGAGCCGGAGTTCAACAAAACTTGCCGGAGTCGGAGGTGAAGCCGGAGGTGAGGCGAAATTAACCAAATTAGATGGTGTTTAATTTATTAATTATAGCATATATCATTATACTGTGTTGTTAAATTGTTTGGTTTCACGCCTATTTTTTACGAAATCCCGGCAATTTTTTCGTCAAATTTGTGCCAAATGTTAAAACGAAACTCGCCAAAAAAATAAAAATTATGTAAAACTATGCAAAATTTGTCCACCAAAATGCCAGAATCCCCGGCAAATTTGTACCGGAGCCGGAGGTCAATTTTCTGCCGGAGTACAAATTTTAGCGAAGTATTTTATAAAAAATACTCATAATCCATCTGAAATGTTCTTACCTCGCCTGACACAATCTGCTGTCGTCTGCTATAAGGTTCAAGCATTTTGACGTCAATCTTTATGTATATACTGGAAGTGTCGGACGAAGGCAGATTCTCAGAACAAGCACAAGTCATTCAGTTCCCACGAGCAGAGTTAAGAATAAACCTGTTAATGTTAAAATGCTACACACTGTAAATTCGAATGAGTTGATTAATTAACTCAGAGCGAAAATTAGTTATTTCTGGTGATTTCGGAGTAAATAACAGTAAATGCTAATTAATTCGCTCTCTGAGTTCAATAATCAACTCATCAGAATTTACAGTGCACCAATGTCTGTGGACACAAAAATTTCCACCTCAAAAAATATTTCCGTCAAAGCGTCCGATTGGTTCGCCATCATTTTGCAACATTCAAAATTGATTCAAAAAAAGGTCGACTAAACGCTAGCAAACCTACACAGTTTATATAAAAGTGAACCAAATATCACAGTGTATATATAGTAATTTCACGGTATAATTTGCATAACTCTATATATTAACGAGACCATTAAGTACCAATAATCACATAGAGATAGACAAGACGTATAGACCTTATTGGGGCTCTACGTTGGCTTTACGCTATTAAAAATTCCATCGATTTCTTGCCTGCGGTTTTTTTCAAAAATACGATAAAGCTTATGGTGATGAAAATACACATTATTTAATATTGTCAAACATTAAAATCACGCTTGTTTTGAGAATAAAAGCCAGTTTTGAAGCCGACATTTATTCAGATAGTTTAAGTGCCAGAAATTATACAGCTTTAAAAAATTTAATTTTTTGACGATGTGAGCCAGAACAGAGCCATAAAGAGCTGAGTCATTCTAGAAATTTTTTCGGAAGATGGAGTTCGGGCCGGTTGTAAAATTCGTGAGCAATCACGCAATGCCATTTCTTAAAATTTTAGTACCTGCATAACAGATTTGAGCTGGCTACGGACGTCTTGATACGTCGAATGAATAGCGGAGTAAACAGGAATGGTTCGGTTCTCTTAGGAAACCCAAACAGAAATGTTTTACTGCGAAAATTATGTCGACTTGATTTTTCTCGCTGTAATTACTAGGATGTTGAATTAAATGAATTAAATATTTGGACCCGCTATTTCGGTGAATTTTTTCTGCCCCACAAATCTCTGGTACAAAGTTTATTGAACAGTCAGTCCTGTAGCCTGCTCAACATGCTAGTGGGTAACATTTTCAAGAGTGGTATGTGGGGGTTTAACATGAAATATCTGTAAGCGGCACTAAAACTTTCTAGGGTGGGCAAAATTTTTCTAGAAGACCTGAACGGCCACTGTTTACTTTCTGCGGCTACGTATCAAAGAACGGTATTATACCAGCAATATACTATTACCAATAAATGACTGCATAAATTTATATTTGTTGCAATTTTTTCATTGTAATTTTTTGTACTTTTGTTAACAAAATTGCAGCCCCTTGCTCCCCCAGTATAAGGAATAGATTTATGTACCCGAAACTTCTTGAGGAAATAGAAAATTCGGCAACTTTTACAGGTCCTGCATTAGCATAGGTATAATATCAGGGTCAAACTATTTTTTAATAATTATATACTCATGAATGAAGTATTTACTCAACAATGTCGCAAACATTATGTACATGCTTACGCTTAGGCTCATGCTTTGCGTAGGAACGGTATTATACCAGCAATATATTATTACCAATAAATGACTGCATAAATTTATATTTGTTGCAATTTTTTCATTGTAATTTTTTGTACTTTTGTTAACAAAATTGCAGCCCCTTGCTCCTCCAGTATAAGGAATAGATTTATGTACCCGAAACTTCTTGACGAAATAGAAAATTCGGCAACTTTTACAGGTCCTGCAATAGCATAGGTATAATATCAGGGTCAAACTATTTTTTAATAATTATATACTCATGAATGAAGTATTTACTCAACAATGTCGCAAACATTATGTACATGCTTACGCTTAGGCTCATGCTTTGCGTTAGGTTTTGGCTTAATATTAGGCTTAGCCTTAATATTTACAAATAGGCTTAGACTTAATCTTAAACTTACGCTTAAGCTGAGGTTTGCGATTACGCCTAAGCCATAAAAATTAGTTGTGCAAATGGTTTGTATGCCTGGTCGAGAGATTCAAATACCATGGTAATCAATAAAAATTAATACAAAAAACACTCGCAATTCAGTACTTAGTTAAAATTTTAGTTCAGACCTTTGGCATTTAGACTTGGCGCCTTTGATGCTTAGTTAGAAGAATTAAAGTCTAGCAGCAACCTACTGTAGGTGCTATTAAGAGTTATAAAATATTTAAAACGCAAATGCGTATGCAGTGCCCTTGACTTGTATAAAACTTTCGCTTAAACGATTAAATTGGCGGCGGCGTGAATGCATAAATCATAATACAGTTCACATTTAATAGCGCCTGGTTCGCGTTTAATGGACCGTTTTTTTAAACCAGAAACTGGTTCAACGGTCTAAAAACTATGCGAGTCCGAGCCCCTAGGCAACTCAACATACTACAGTGCTAAAAACGTTTAACGAAAGTCACGCAAGGATTTCAGATGACTAGCTAATGAGGCTAAAATTTTTTTTGAGGTAGGATTTGTCTGGGGTTGCTGAGCTTCTCTGACACCCAGTCGCTACGGATCCGTACGAATCGAGTAATGCGAACGCAATCAAATTGAAAATATTTCAACTGGCATTGAGAGAAAAATCCGCTACGAGTTGGAATCGTTATATTACAGAATGTTGTAAGGTTGAATGTGTGTAACTACGTGTTGGTTACTGTGGGTTTTAAAAATTTTATTTACTACGTTTTAAAATTTCTTTCTCCATTTTTTAAGTTCTACAGATTTTTCGGCAACTACAAAACGTCACATCTGCCGCTGGTCAGACAAACGACAGATGAACGATGACACAATCATTTTACTTTGATTGCCAATTACGAACCGACACCAAAACTGAAGTAGTGAAAATTTTACGTAACAAAGTGTTCATCGCAAGCTCACAATGCGTTTCTAAATAAACAAAAGTTATGGTACAGATACAAGGCGACTAAAAAAATTTTCTCCAAATATTACTTTTTACATGATGTTAAGAATGATAAGGCATGGACAATTTGCCATCGGGCCTCTTTTCCTATACTGATTCGACTACAAGACGAGATGAAAAGTAAGTAGTATACACCCCCAGTACCCAAAAACCCGGGAGCTCAGCCTCGTTAAAGTAGTTGTACCCTTCTTACATGTTTGAGCTTGATTGTTATTCAAATTCGTTAGCATGCCACATGTGAAATATTTTTTGCCACATTTAGCATATTGGGCATGGTTAGTCGCCTAGTCGACTGATTAGGTATTTGCTATTGAAAAAACACCACTATAACAATGACACCAGATAGACGTTTCCGCAACTTTGATTGGACATATTTCGCTCATGTATCACTATAGTTTTTTAAACTGCAAAGTTTCGTGTTTACCCTATCACGCAGCTGTTACTTTTTAGCGCACTTAAAACTGCAAACCACTATTAAAATGTCGGTAGTTGTGAATAACCTGAACTAGTTTCAATCAAACTTAAATTTAACGTTTCTCGCATGAATATTTTCTATTTCTTCTGAGATCTATTAATTTTAACCTACAATTTAAGCATTGGTTTATGAAATAAAAGGCAGCTACTATCACTGCTCGACTACTGCTGATGTGTGGACAACCTAACTAATTGAGAGATAAACAAATGATTGAATAAACGTCATCGCACAGATGTCCACTTTCAACATATAATGGCATAAAAGTTTTAACCCTTTCACTCATAGAATATACTATGAGCAACTAAATACAATAATGTACGAGCAATACACACAATGTGAGCAGTGTTTAACAGATATAACCTATATGCGCAGTGTAAAATTTCCACAAGACGTGAGAGCCCCTTCGGGCTCGAGCGTCAAGCTCCTATAGCTCAGTGGTCATCATAAACGCCTCCCACCCGTGAGACTGGGGTTCGAATCTCACGTTGAAATTACATTTCTTGTGAAATTGCAAATATTCATGTGAGAAAGGGTTAATGAAAAAATTCGTGCTGAGTATCTTTAAATGTTTAATCGATAGGTATATAATTTTGGCGATGTTCTTAGCCATTGTTTGCGTTAATTTTGTGTAAACAAAACACGAAACAAATACATATGTGGTAATTGATGTTGGTGTTTTAAATATTGCAACTATTTTGGCTATAATCATTTTAAATGGAATTTTCTAAAACAACTAAAGATTTGTGATTCGTAAGATCAAAGGTATTAATATCGGTCAAATTTCTATCACACATATCTAATTTCTGATAAAAATACCTGTGGTCACCGAATGTTTGTGTATGAGAGCACTCAATCGAAGGGTAAGCTAAAATATTTGTAAGATAGCGATTAAGTTAATTTTTAATAATGTCGAACCTTTCCCAACCGAGTGTAATGGTTCAAGTACCTTCGTTTTCCCTCTAACAGCAGACAAAGGCTTTTCCTAAACCCTCGGCTAAATGTTGGCACGGGCCTGTCACAAGGCAACCATAATTAAAAATAACACCGCATTTAGAAAACTGCTGTACTTAGCAGCAAGACCGTCTACAAGCCTTGTAATTTCCTACACCCCCCGTTCCGTGCATGCCGCTACGGTTTTCACAACATTGAAAGGGCCAAGAAACGATTCAATGAATCGATGTCTGTTCCGCCGACACCTTTGAATTTGAGGCCTTCATAGAAGAGATATGTGTCTGCTAGTAGCAGTCACCGCATTGCTTTGCAGATAAAATATATCAGAAACGATAGCCTCAGACAAACTTTTCTTTGGCTTCGGCTTAAGCTTAAGCTTAGACTTAGACTAAGGTTTAGACTTAGGCTTCGGCTTTGGTTTAGGCTTAGGGTTAGGCTCAGGCTTAGGCTAAATTTTTATCAATATTATTAGTGAACGATCTTGAAATTGCAATCACGAAAAAGTGCACCCGGTAATTATTCTAAAGCTATTACAAGTCTCTGAACCCAACAATTCCCGAATTGAATTACGCATATATCTGCGGTGGGTTCCTTTGACAGATTATTTATATAAAATACGTCTGCACAACCAATGGTCAAAACAAAGGTAAGTAGAATAGTGAACGAAAATTTGCAAGCGAAGTGAGCCAAAAGCCAGACACTTTTCAAAACCATAGCACTTTTATTTGCATTGGTTACTTCGTGGACACTAAGGGGGTCATTTGCCTTAACGGACGCCTTTACTACTTTACCGGACGTCCGCCCGCCCTTTCCTTCTGTTAAGCGGCCACTGATTACTGCATGCATTTATAAGTCTAAAATCAACAGAAACATAGATTGGACTATGGAGTCGTTCTCCTATTTGTGAAACAGTCCTGAAATGTGATATCTGTAGTGCCATTAAGATTTAAAATAACAGCATCGGTTTTTAATCAATTAAAATACTGAAATTGCTGAATTACAAAGCGTGAGAAATTTTAAATATTTTGATAGCAAAAACACTACATTAATTCTAAATTCAATAAGAAAATTTAAGCATTTTAATAAACCACATGTGGAAATTATTGAATCGAGCATAAGCGTGCATGGCCAATTGAACATTTTAAACGAACGGAAGACATTACAGGAGTCACGGACCCTATGACTTTTCAAAAATTTACTAATATTCTTAATTGGAAGCGTATGCGTGTCTGATGCAGCTGCATCCGATGCTTGTCAACTGTCAAGGTCTTATCGGTCGACCGTGCACACAAAATAGTATTTCTGAACTTATTCAGAAAAGAATTTTTTGTGTCAAATCGAAAAGTTTTTCTGATATTTAAGGCAGTTTTTCTAAAAATAGCTGGAAAACGATTATTTTCAGACTTTACTTCAGAACGTTTTTGAAAACTTTTCTGTTATAACAGAAATACTTTTCAAGTGCCCTTTGATAATTATATTTCTTAAAAGTAAGAAATTTTTTCTTAAATATCAGAGATATTATTTTGGGTGTGGTACTTGTATCTCTCATGAACCATTCTATGTCACGGTATCAGCGGTTGGCGGCGGTATGAGATCGATTACCACCCCTTACATTGGCAGATGTCAGGACTGGTCGATTCAAATTAATATAAACGTAAGTTTTACGGATACGCAATTTTATCCCGTACCAAGTAAACATTTTTCAACAGTTGCTCAGAACTTAAAGGATTTTAACATAAGTTCAAACGGCCGTTGATAGGTTTCACAAGAACTTTTAAACTTTAGGTAAACACCTTTCAGCCAAAAGACCTGGATTCGAATCTCAGCGTGAAATTAATAGATTTCAGATAAAATAGAAATTATTCATGTGAGAAAGGTTTAAGAAACAATAGTTTGCCATTTAAACGGGTTTAACTTAATTAAAATCGGAAGTTCAATTTTCAATTGAACCACTCGAAGCTATTACCGTTAATACGCCATCTGGCAGCTTTAAGACAAATTTTCTTTTCTCTGTATCTCGCAATAAAAGCCAAACAAACAGTTCTTGGTAAACCTAAAATAAATAACATCAATTTTTCTGGTTGTATTTCTATAAAAAGATTAGAAATAAAAAAAATTGCCTGCACTTCAATAGAATTTTTAAAATTTATTTTAGCGTATGATTCCTATAAGCTAAAACACAAAACCCTATACAATTCGTATTGAAACTACTTTTAGCTCAACATATGTTTAAGACGGGCCTGTAATTTCATAGCGAGCGTTTTGTTTTGACGACATTCTATAATAATTTTTTTAGAATAAACATATAATTTCAATATTTCATAATCCGTTTAATCAAAAGTGCGCGACACAAGAGTAAGCAACTCTTGAGTTTAGGCATGGTACAAAATATACCACCGGGCGTATCGGTTTTGGTCGAATTTGTTATCTGGAGTGAGGGTCGCTGTCACATATGCAATAGCCCTAAATTAAATTATAAGCGTGGGTCTTTTTTCGACGGCGGATATGTAAAGTGCCGTGGTTCGCACAGAATGTACACATTCTAAAAACAAGGGGCTTTAGGCGTAAAACGTAACGTACGCTGGGTACATTGTTTTCTACACAGAGTGTGCCACCGAGTTGCACACTCTTGTAAAACGAGTCATTATCGACTGTTGGGTTAATTATTAAAGAACATAAAATTGTTTTCAAATTTATTAAAAGTTAAATCATTAATGGTTTTTCGTAATTAACATATAAATTTGATCTCAGATATAAAAACTTCAAAATAGCATTCAAACTCGGAGCTCTCGGATCAAAATTATTTACTATCACTGCTCTGAATGTAAGAGCTTAACGCTCGAACAGTGCGCCCACTCAAATCTTGTGCCGATTTCGTAGGTACTGTGCATACACCACAATAATTGTTGGACACAGTGCATTGTTTTACCGTTTACATATGTTTTACAGTATCTCAATGCCACTGATCTAGTGAGCACTATTTATGCAATATATTTGTAGCCAATAAAAGGATTAAAATCAGTTGTTTGTTTGATTATATATTTTTGAATTGTTTTAAATATAAACACAGTGTTGTCTTCAAAACAAAACTTTAAATTGTTTTTGAGTCAAATCAAGCAATCAATATTAACCACACGCACATTCTGCCCTAAACCGCACTAAAGCCATTTACGAAATCTCCTAGCAGTAACAAAAAGTTAACAGCCAGACCTTGTATTTTGATCATAAACTACGAAATTAAAATTTTAATAGGCACAATGATATTAGTTTTATACAAAATCGGTCTGTTTGTAAGCGGCAGGTCTGGCGAGCGCAGTGCATTGGGCAACTTTCACTTTATCTGTTCAAATCCTTGAATCTCAAAAACCGACGCGGGCCTTTGACAATACTGTATGACGATGACAGAAATGCCGATTTAAACGTTGCTTCACTTGGCGTCTTGTACGCACGCCGCGGTGTATAAAGCCACTTAAGAAAATCAAGTTTTGATTAAACTTTTCGTACTTACGGGCAGAGTCAAGGTCCGTGTCTACAGGGCGAAGATATACACGACTGAGGTTTGAAAAACGCAATAGCAAATGCGCTAGTTCGTCTTAGTTTAGATCAAAGGAGCGGTCAGGATCACATTTCGAGAGGATATAACTTGATGTAAAGGTAGGTGGTTCGCTAGTGAGCGGTAGCGAGCGAGAAAAATACTTTGGCCTGTAGGATCTACCGAGTTGCTGTAAACTTTGTTGTAGTTCTAATCTTGTTTCTATTTAAATTTTACGAGATATCTACGCCTGACCCTCTTGGTATATGTCCCTGTGTTAGATACAGAACTTCTTCATAAAATATTAACTCGCCATATTACACGTTGTACATAGATTTTGCAAAGCGTTTAAAAACACTGGTGACATAGCTAGTGTTATCGGGCATTCATTTTGGCGCGCATTGCTTGCAGTTGGCTTTCCACCGCCGGCGGCAAAATTTTCGCGCGGTTTTATTCCGTGCGTTTGCAGCATGCACGCAGTTGTGAGCCAACTGACGTTTAGCTAGCTATTTTGTCGCGCGCGCGCGCGCAAAATATCTAATAAGCCAGTCGAGTAGCCTGTTTCGCGCGAGATAAAAGCGACACGCGTACGTGAGTTTTGTATCGGCCACAGATCTCACAATTTTGATCTCTGGCGAAAAATCATATATATTACCTTAATTTTTTTCTCAAATATCTTACAAGTTCAAACGCTTTTACTAAAGAGACACACAATAAATTTCGTTTCTTTTCTTTCACCACTCTTAAATTTATTATTCTATTCTTAGGCTAATACTATATACATAGTGATCTCTTATAAAACCTTAACAAGATCTGCTTAATAGCCATTCTATTACATATTTAATCTATTTTTCAACTACATTATTATTTAAGATGCAACTTCAAATCTAAACTCTCACACACCTCTTCACACTCATTTCGAATTTATCTACATATAAGCTATCTACACACAAAGAACACTATACATCAAACATTACTTTATATATAAATTTTAATATCAATTCCAAAACCAACCCTATATTTACGCAAATATAAAAGATAACTAATTATCCTCCTAATTTTCATATACTATCTTTTTATTTCATATACTCTTTAAAATAATACTTGCGCTACTAATTATTAAGCATAATACTCAAAAAGATACTAATTAAAATTTTTTTGACCAAGACCCACTTCCTCCACTTATCCCACCCTTTCTTACCCCCTTAGCAAATACACACTTAACCCTAAATCATCCACATCATTTAAAAAAGCTTTCTTTCTTCTGTTTCTTTAAAAGCATTTTACTTATTTGCTTCTCTTTTTTTTTTTCCACTATATACCACCATATCACTTTATAACCACTCTCACCCTCTCCCACCAATATTAATTTCATCTGAGATTAATTTTAATTATAGATATAACCTCACGCCATTATTCCTATACTAC
This sequence comes from Enoplolaimus lenunculus, assembly GCA_030248215.1. Lineage (NCBI taxonomy): Eukaryota > Metazoa > Nematoda > Enoplea > Enoplida > Thoracostomopsidae > Enoplolaimus > Enoplolaimus lenunculus. Next base: position 32,356 of record JASANG010003179.1, on the reverse strand, counting down.
CTCCCCGATCCCAGCTCCGCTCTTTTATACAACCCAACGATAATAATTTTAAACACACCCTTTAAAAATTTATAAACACAATCCTCATACTCCTCAGAAAAGCTTAAAATCATATTTCATTCCTAATAAACTCCACTAACATTTTCCCCTCGAAATTATATCAATTTTATTTCAAAAACATCATATTCATTGAACGAGCCTATCAAATTACTAAAAACCTATTTTCAAATCAATTTACTCACCATTTTTACACTTAATCTTTTTATAAAACTATTTACCTTTAACCCTATAGCTCAAAGCAATTTTGATTAAGAAAAAAAAATATATTCAACAATTTTTAAAAACATTAATCCCAAATTTATAAAATCCTAACGAATTAAAAAAAACCCCAACAAAACACAAACCTTTAAAACACTAACATCTTTTATCTAACCACTCTTAATCTTTTAAAAAACAATCACTCTCTAAACCTCTAATTTCCCCAATTTCTTTCTTTTCTCAAGCAAATCCTTTATATCATACCACCAAAACAAACATTAATAAAAAAATTAAAACAAATTTTAATCCAAACTTATACACCACTAACACTATTCCAATTATATCATTATAAATCAACCCTTTATCTTTTCTTCCCCATCTTAAATCAACACTTCAAATATAATTCCTCTTCCCACCCTCGACACCCTCACCCTTAAAAATTTCCCACCCCCCTACCTTACAATTTTTTAAAATACCCACCCACCTCACCCTCTCCCTCGCACCGCCGAATCCACCGAAATACCAACCCTAATCTAAAATCTCTAACCAAATTACCATCAAACCTAATTTATCACACAAAAAAAAAGAGATCCAAACTAAAAAAAAAAAAACCCCACCCAAAAATCACTCTCACTAATATACATACCCAAATAAACTAACTCAATAAACAACTCACTCAATATAAACTAACTTACTAAACTTAAAAACTATTCTATTATATAAAAATAATAATTACATCAAATTCAATAAAAAACTATACCATCACTAACCAAACACAACACAACTCAACATAACAACAAATAAATTTATCACACAAAGAATATCACAAAATTCCCAAATTAATTTGCTCAAAACCAACAAACCAGATAAATAATCAAATTCTTCAAAACCTAAATAACCCTAATATTAATATATTTACTCTTAAAATTTTAACTAAAATCAAATACTTATAACCACCAAACACACTCTATATTCCACTCACCAAAATTTTTCAAATGCCAAAATTTACATTAAATATAACTCCACCATAACCAAACCAATTCTCACAAAATAAACTTATAAACCTACAATTTTTATTCAAAAAATTTCTATAAAAAAAATACTTCCTTCTATCCCCTTTCCTTACAAATCACTTTATCACACATCAAACATCTATAATTAAAAGAATATATATACTAACAACTCTCACTTCCCTCATATATACAAAACCCATAAAATCAGTTTTTACATAATACCATGTTTTGTGATTTTGAAATTTTCGTGTCGTACCAAAGGCTAAAACCTACTTTTGCATGCCAGTCGATAGACTTGGAAAGCAGAATACAACTGAGATTGTCGCTAACGTCTTAGTGGGGGTGAACAGGAAGCCACGCCCCAACCACCCAACCACCGAAACAATATATTCTACGTTGTCACAAAAAGGCATTGTCTTATTGAATAATTGGTTTGGATTTGCCAATTTTTTGTTAGCCAATATTTCAACCGTTATTTCGGTGTCAACAGCCATCAATTAGAGAGTTGTACACATGCAACGTACCGTTGAAAAAAATTTCTATTTGTTTCACCGGCAGCTTACAACTTGTTCAGCTGCGCTGGTATGTCACCGAGCCTATAACCAGACGCGGCCAGGGAACCTAATCCATTAAACATCATTTCGGACCCATAAGTATCAACATCGCTCGTAAGTTTTATCTGATATCCTTGCATGCCCCTCCTAAGCATGTTATGCTGGCTACTGGCCTGTATCTCATGCTTCGTTTGAGCTTGAATACGATTTTCAGTAGCGAACCCCAAAAGAGTATACCCGAACGTTGTTTAATATTTTACATTCTTATTTTATATGCTGTGATGAATAAATTTTTTTCCGTCAAGCCAAACGAGCACCACTGCGCGCATGTAAAGCCAACGACGCTGTTGCATAAGAAATAGGTCGTGTTTTCTGCTTGATGTCTTCAGTTCAGTGGCGCATCGTACACTTTCGAAAAAGGTGCGCACGATATATAATTGAGAAAAAAGCTCCCGCGCGCGAAGTGACCACGAACCCAAACGCCGTTTTGGTGCCAATAGCGCAAAACTATTGTTTTGATTGTTGTTGGAGACCCATGTTATGCGTGCCCCCCCGTCTTTAGTCAGTGACCTGTTCGAGTGATGTGGAAACACAGTTGCCTTTCTACTTTTGACAAATAACCGTATCTAAATTAGTTTTGTGATTTTTACAAAACACAAATTCGAGTTTGGGTACAGTCAGGGTGCAGCCGGAGGTGAAAACTACTGGAGCCGGAGCCGGAAGTCAACAAAACTAGAGGGAGCTGGTGCCGGAAGTGAAGTCGGAGGTGAGGCGAAATTAAGTAGTTAAAATGGTATATAAATTGTCAATTTTAGCAAATATGATGTACCGGAAGTATTTTTTGCTTCAAATTACATTTTCCTACTTAGAAAATCCTTCAAGTATATGATAGGCTGTGTGGTAAAATTTTAAATTCAAAACTGCAGAGTTTACTTCGTTTAAAACGCAACTGTTGAAATAAGTGCTATACAACATTTGAAAAGTATGAGTTTTCAAAGCTGCAGCGTATATATAGACGCCTACATATCGCTCAAAAACTGAATTCCTTACCTGGGTTTTGTCATATATGAGGGCAAGTGAGAGTTGTTATCGTAATATATATTCTTTTACATTATACGACTGTTTGAATGTGTCAAATACAAGTGACTGTCTGTACACGGAACCAGGGGCGAATCCAGACAGCGACAGTAATCTTTTTCTCAATGAGAAAATTTTTTTGAACTAAAAACTTGTACGGTTTATAAGTTTACTTTTGTGCCACGAAAATTGCGTTTGGCTTATCGGTCGCGAAGTTTTATATTTACAATGTAAATTTTGCGCCCATCCCTATCGAAAAATTCTGGATCGACCGCAGCATGGAACAACTATAGACGTGTGTCTTTGCGTGGTTATAAGCCTAATTTGCATTTTAGTTAAAATTTTACACGCAGCTAAACTATATACTAAATCAACTTACGGGGCTATATTTAGCGTTTTGAAGAACATTTGCAAACTTAAGCTTTAGTCGTGCGGCTCCTTGTTGGTTTTGAGCAAAATTTTCAACTCCTTGAGGGTATTACGCGCGAATTATGACGCTGAATAAATATCTTCGTGTGAAATAAATTTATTTGTTCGCGCGCTTAAGCTGTTGAAGTTGTGCTTGTGTTTGGTTCATGAACTAGTAAGTAGTTTGCGTTCTATTGCACAACTATTGCACTGTAAATTCAATTGAATTGCTTAATCAACTCAAATAGAGAGTCAGTTATTTCAGAGTTAATACCAGTTACGTTTAACTCACTCTGAGCTGAGTTGATTCTCACTCTGAGTTCAGTTTATTCCGGGTAAATTGTATACTTAAGTGAGAGTGAACTTCATTGACTCAGAATTCTGAGTTCTGAAATTCCTAACTCAGACTGACTGATTCAACTCATTCTAAGTTAAAGTCAACAACTCACTGGGGTTTACAGAGTGGGTCATGATAGTAAATCTTAAATTTTGGGCTTCTGAAGGGTACGTACACTACTTATGTGTTTGTTCCTCTACAATCCATCCCTGATATATCTTGTAATATATTAATATTTCGACCTGCGTTTACGTTTAGCGACTCTCCCTTTTTTTCTTGTGTGACTAACATTAGGCTTTGACTGCGCTAATTTGGCTTAGACCGATTTTAGCATTAGGGTTGCGCTATATTTTACTCAGTCGGACTTCGGCCCGCGCTGCCGCACGCCGCCGAGAGCCGGTGCACGGTGGCGTGCGGTCATTTTAAAAAATTGTACAGCGCCTAGCGGCGGCGTGCGGCAAATTTTTACAGCGCCGTGAGCCGGTGTCCGACGGCGTGCCGGCAAGTATAGCGCAACCCTGTGCAATACTTTGAAGCTGCTTGATTTCAAGCACTGGGGAAGCCAAAAGCATAACAGGGTTCGCATTTATAATGATCATAATTGGAAATCAGTGTTAGTGGCACCTGTATAAGTTTGGAATTAAAATTTCGTTTCTCAATCTTTTTTTATTAATGTTTGTTTTCGGTGGTCATGACCCTATAAAGCGATCTTGCTTGAGCAAACAGAACAAAAATTGCGCAAACAATTTGCACGCAAGCTATCAATTAAGAGTGCAATTGCAGTTTTTTTTCAAAACAATTAGAAGTCGCAGTATAAGCATAACACAGCGTGATTAGCGCTTTTAACAGCGTTCTCGTGTTTTGTCTAAGACTTTTTAATTCGTCTAGGCATTTTTATAAACTTTTGGCCGATTAATCGTTTTTAAAAATTGTTGAATATATATTTTTTGTCTATAACCTCGAAAATTGCTTGAGCCTATAGGCGTCTAAAGGTAAATTTAGTTTTATACACAAAGACTCTACAGTGTAAAAAATGGTGAGTCAAATTGACTCTCTCCGAAATAGGTTTTTAAGTAATTTGACTCAGGGCTCCGTTCCAATGACATATGATCGGTTTTTCGTTAAAACTAAACCATTGAGTATACATTTTCGAGGGCGAACAATGTTAGCTGGCACGCGTTTACCTTAGGAATCGAAATAATTTTAACGCTTTCTCTGAGCGCAGTATGAGCGACTTAGCGCATAATCGTTGTATACAATTTGTTACAACGCGGTGTGTTTAACAATTATTACTCGTTAGGGTTGCGCTATAAAACACGGACGCCGCCGCACGCCGCTGTCGGCATCCGGCGGCACGCCGCTAGTATAGCGCAACCCTAACTGGCGTCGGGTTTCATATCCTACTAAGTTAAAATTACATCTCAGATGAAATACTAAATACTCTGGTGGGAAACGGTGACGCAGTGGCTTATTCAAAGCTGGCGGCATATACGCGTGAGCTTATCGTATAATGGCAAAAGAAAACTCACGAACGAGAAGCCACAATAACCGTGAATTACGAAATGCTTTAAAGCTGAATTAGTCCCACAAGAAGCAAAGCTTTTTGAAATCGCATGTCGGATCGATTTCAGCGGTTACCCCCAGGTGTGTACCTTGCTAACGGGGTAAGAAAGCGGTGGCGACTGAAGCGGTAGCGACGGCAATGGTCATTGGTGCAAAACACACATTTAAATTAGTAATCTTTTGCAAGTAATTATGCCCTTAATAAATTAGTAGCGCCACAAGCTCATTCAGATTTTAAACGGAGTATAGTGACGAATACAAAAAGATCAAGTACTCACTGAACAAAATTCAGGAGGATACATGGTTATATCCCCTTTTATATATTGCCGTTAAATACATTACACGGGTTAAACTGCTTTGGGCAATTTGATATTAAAACTTTCAGTATATTAAAGTTTGATGTTCTGATGTATAGCTGTTCTTTGTGTCGTACGATTGGCCTCTATACTGTAGATTGAATTCGACACATGAGTGAGCTGTGACCAGAGGTGTAGCTCGTGAGAGTTTAGACTTTCGCAAGCTTGCATCTCTTAATAACTGAATGCTAGTTGAAACAAATAGACTTAACCGATACATGCTTAAGTAACTGACATGGCCCTCATTAAGCCAGAATCCCGGTTGTATAAACGGTTCTGCCTACATACAAGCATGCACCCGCGGATCGCGCCCTCCACTGTATCATACGTCAGCCTTGGCCGTCACAGAATAGAATAATAAACTTTAAGAGCTGGTGCAACAGCAAAAGAAACCGCGAAAATTTAATTGTGTGATCTCTTTGAGTAAAGAAAAGCCGTTTGGATAAACCCCGCCTTGTACAGATATTTGAGAAACAACCAAATGCCTACAGGGTCAATATATATGATTTTTCGCCAGAGATCAAAATTGTGAGATCTGTGGCCGATACAAAACTCACGTACGCGTGTCGCTTTTATCTCGCGCGAAACAGGCTACTCGACTGGCTTATTAGATATTTTGCGCGCGCGCGCGCGACAAAATAGCTAGCTAAACGTCAGTTGGCTCACAACTGCGTGCATGCTGCAAACGCACGGAATAAAACCGCGCGAAAATTTTGCCGCCGGCGGTGGAAAGCCAACTGCAAGCAATGCGCGCCAAAATGAATGCCCGATAACGCTAGCTATGTCACCAGTGTTTTTAAACGCTTTGCAAAACCTATGTACAACGTGTAATATGGCGAGTTAATATTTTATGAAGAAGTTCTGTATCTAACACAGGGACATATACCAAGAGGGTCAGGCGTAGATATCTCGTAAAATTTAAATAGAAACAAGATTTGAACTACAACAAGGTTTACAACAACTCGGTAGATCCTACAGGTCAAAGTATTTTTCTCGCTCGCTACCGCTCACTAGCGAACCACCTACCTTTACATCAAGTTATATCCTCTCGAAATGTGATCCTGACCGCTCCTTTGATCTAAACTAAGACGAACTAGCGCATTTGCTATTGCGTTTTTCAAACCTCGGTCGTGTATATCTTCGCCCTGTAGACACGGACCTTGACTCTGCCCGTAAGTACGAAAAGTTTAATCAAAACTTGATTTTCTTAAGTGGCTTTATACACCGCGGCGTGCGTACAAGACGCCAAGTGAAGCAACGTTTAAATCGGCATTTCTCTCATCGTCATACAGTATTGTCAAAGGCCCGCGTCGGTTTTTGAGATTCAAGGATTTGAACAGATAAAGTGAAAGTTGCCCAATGCACTGCGCTCGCCAGACCTGCCGCTTACAAACAGACCGATTTTGTATAAAACTAATATCATTGTGCCTATTAAAATTTTAATTTCGTAGTTTATGATCAAAATACAAGGTCTGGCTGTTAACTTTTTGTTACTGCTAGGAGATTTCGTAAATGGCTTTAGTGCGGTTTAGGGCAGAATGTGCGTGTGGTTAATATTGATTGCTTGATTTGACTCAAAAACAATTTAAAGTTTTGTTTTGAAGACAACACTGTGTTTATATTTAAAACAATTCAAAAATATATAATCAAACAAACAACTGATTTTAATCCTTTTATTGGCTACAAATATATTGCATAAATAGTGCTCACTAGATCAGTGGCATTGAGATACTGTAAAACATATGTAAACGGTAAAACAATGCACTGTGTCCAACAATTATTGTGGTGTATGCACAGTACCTACGAAATCGGCACAAGATTTGAGTGGGCGCACTGTTCGATCGTTAAGCTCTTACATTCAGAGCAGTGATAGTAAATAATTTTGATCCGAGAGCTCCGAGTTTGAATTCTATTTTGAAGTTTTTATATCTGAGATCAAATTTATATGTTAATTACGAAAAACCATTAATGATTTAACTTTTAATAAATTTGAAAACAATTTTATGTTCTTTAATAATTAACCCAACAGTCGATAATGACTCGTTTTACAAGAGTGTGCAACTCGGTGGCACACTCTGTGTAGAAAACAATGTACCCAGCGTACGTTACGTTTTACGCCTAAAGCCCCTTGTTTTTAGAATGTGTACATTCTGTGCGAACCACGGCACTTTACGTATCCGCCGTCGAAAAAAGACCCACGTTTATAATTTAATTTAGGGCTATTGCATATGTGACAGCGACCCTCACTCCAGATAACAAATTCGACCAAAACCGAAACGCCCGGTGGTATATTTTGTACCATGCCTAAACTCAAGAGTTGCTTACTCTTGTGTCGGGCACTTTTGATTAAACGGATTATGAAATATTGAAATTATATGTTTATTCTAAAAAAATTATTATAGAATGTCGTCAAAACAAAACGCTTGCTATGAAATTACAGGCCCGTCTTAAACATATGTTGAGCTAAAAGTAGTTTCAATACGAATTGTATAGGGTTTTGTGTTTTAGCTTATAGGAATCATACGCTAAAATAAATTTTAAAAATTCTATTGAAGTGCAGGCAATTTTTTTTTATTTCTAATCTTTTTATAGAAATACAACCAGAAAAATTGATGTTATTTATTTTAGGTTTACCAAGAACTGTTTGTTTGGCTTTTATTGCGAGATACAGAGAAAAGAAAATTTGTCTTAAAGCTGCCAGATGGCGTATTAACGGTAATAGCTTCGAGTGGTTCAATTGAAAATTGAACTTCCGATTTTAATTAAGTTAAACCCGTTTAAATGGCAAACTATTGTTTCTTAAACCTTTCTCACATGAATAATTTCTATTTTATCTGAAATCTATTAATTTCACGCTGAGATTCGAATCCAGGTCTTTTGGCTGAAAGGTGTTTACCTAAAGTTTAAAAGTTCTTGTGAAACCTATCAACGGCCGTTTGAACTTATGTTAAAATCCTTTAAGTTCTGAGCAACTGCTGAAAAATGTTTACTTGGTACGGGATAAAATTGCGTATCCGTAAAGCTTACGTTTATATTAATTTGAATCGACCAGTCCTGACATCTGCCAGTGTAAGGGGTGGTAATCGATCTCATACCGCCGCCAACCGCTGATACCGTGACATAGAATGGTTCATGAGAGATACAAGTACCACACCCAAAATAATATCTCTGATATTTAAGAAAAAATTTCTTACTTTTAAGAAATATAATTAGCAAAGGGGACTTGAAAAGTATTTCTGTTATAACAGAAAAGTTTTCAAAAACGTTCTGAAGTAAAGTCTGAAAATAATCGTTTTCCAGCTATTTTTAGAAAAACTGCCTTAAATATCAGAAAAACTTTTCGATTTGACACAAAAAATTCTTTTCTGAATAAGTTCAGAAATACTATTTTGTGTGCACGGTCGACCGATAAGACCTTGACAGTTGACAAGCATCGGATGCAGCTGCATCAGACACGCATACGCTTCCAATTAAGAATATTAGTAAATTTTTGAAAAGTCATAGGGTCCGTGACTCCTGTAATGTCTTCCGTTCGTTTAAAATGTTCAATTGGCCATTCACGCTTATGCTCGATTCAATAATTTCCACATGTGGTTTATTAAAATGCTTAAATTTTCTTATTGAATTTAGAATTAATGTAGTATTTTTGCTATCAAAATATTTAAAATTTCTCACGCTTTGTAATTCAGCAATTTCAGTATTTTAATTGATTAAAAACCGATGCTGTTATTTTAAATCTTAATGGCACTACAGATATCACATTTCAGGACTGTTTCACAAATAGGAGAACGACTCCATAGTCCAATCTATGTTTCTGTTGATTTTAGACTTATAAGTGCATGCAGTAATCAGTGGCCGCTTAACAGAAGGAAAGGGCGGGCGGACGTCCGGTAAAGTAGTAAAGGCGTCCGTTAAGGCAAATGACCCCCTTAGTGTCCACGAAGTAACCAATGCAAATAAAAGTGCTATGGTTTTGAAAAGTGTCTGGCTTTTGGCTCACTTCGCTTGCAAATTTTCGTTCACTATTCTACTTACCTTTGTTTTGACCATTGGTTGTGCAGACGTATTTTATATAAATAATCTGTCAAAGGAACCCACCGCAGATATATGCGTAATTCAATTCGGGAATTGTTGGGTTCAGAGACTTGTAATAGCTTTAGAATAATTACCGGGTGCACTTTTTCGTGATTGCAATTTCAAGATCGTTCACTAATAATATTGATAAAAATTTAGCCTAAGCCTGAGCCTAACCCTAAGCCTAAACCAAAGCCGAAGCCTAAGTCTAAACCTTAGTCTAAGTCTAAGCTTAAGCTTAAGCCGAAGCCAAAGAAAAGTTTGTCTGAGGCTATCGTTTCTGATATATTTTATCTGCAAAGCAATGCGGTGACTGCTACTAGCAGACACATATCTCTTCTATGAAGGCCTCAAATTCAAAGGTGTCGGCGGAACAGACATCGATTCATTGAATCGTTTCTTGGCCCTTTCAATGTTGTGAAAACCGTAGCGGCATGCACGGAACGGGGGGTGTAGGAAATTACAAGGCTTGTAGACGGTCTTGCTGCTAAGTACAGCAGTTTTCTAAATGCGGTGTTATTTTTAATTATGGTTGCCTTGTGACAGGCCCGTGCCAACATTTAGCCGAGGGTTTAGGAAAAGCCTTTGTCTGCTGTTAGAGGGAAAACGAAGGTACTTGAACCATTACACTCGGTTGGGAAAGGTTCGACATTATTAAAAATTAACTTAATCGCTATCTTACAAATATTTTAGCTTACCCTTCGATTGAGTGCTCTCATACACAAACATTCGGTGACCACAGGTATTTTTATCAGAAATTAGATATGTGTGATAGAAATTTGACCGATATTAATACCTTTGATCTTACGAATCACAAATCTTTAGTTGTTTTAGAAAATTCCATTTAAAATGATTATAGCCAAAATAGTTGCAATATTTAAAACACCAACATCAATTACCACATATGTATTTGTTTCGTGTTTTGTTTACACAAAATTAACGCAAACAATGGCTAAGAACATCGCCAAAATTATATACCTATCGATTAAACATTTAAAGATACTCAGCACGAATTTTTTCATTAACCCTTTCTCACATGAATATTTGCAATTTCACAAGAAATGTAATTTCAACGTGAGATTCGAACCCCAGTCTCACGGGTGGGAGGCGTTTATGATGACCACTGAGCTATAGGAGCTTGACGCTCGAGCCCGAAGGGGCTCTCACGTCTTGTGGAAATTTTACACTGCGCATATAGGTTATATCTGTTAAACACTGCTCACATTGTGTGTATTGCTCGTACATTATTGTATTTAGTTGCTCATAGTATATTCTATGAGTGAAAGGGTTAAAACTTTTATGCCATTATATGTTGAAAGTGGACATCTGTGCGATGACGTTTATTCAATCATTTGTTTATCTCTCAATTAGTTAGGTTGTCCACACATCAGCAGTAGTCGAGCAGTGATAGTAGCTGCCTTTTATTTCATAAACCAATGCTTAAATTGTAGGTTAAAATTAATAGATCTCAGAAGAAATAGAAAATATTCATGCGAGAAACGTTAAATTTAAGTTTGATTGAAACTAGTTCAGGTTATTCACAACTACCGACATTTTAATAGTGGTTTGCAGTTTTAAGTGCGCTAAAAAGTAACAGCTGCGTGATAGGGTAAACACGAAACTTTGCAGTTTAAAAAACTATAGTGATACATGAGCGAAATATGTCCAATCAAAGTTGCGGAAACGTCTATCTGGTGTCATTGTTATAGTGGTGTTTTTTCAATAGCAAATACCTAATCAGTCGACTAGGCGACTAACCATGCCCAATATGCTAAATGTGGCAAAAAATATTTCACATGTGGCATGCTAACGAATTTGAATAACAATCAAGCTCAAACATGTAAGAAGGGTACAACTACTTTAACGAGGCTGAGCTCCCGGGTTTTTGGGTACTGGGGGTGTATACTACTTACTTTTCATCTCGTCTTGTAGTCGAATCAGTATAGGAAAAGAGGCCCGATGGCAAATTGTCCATGCCTTATCATTCTTAACATCATGTAAAAAGTAATATTTGGAGAAAATTTTTTTAGTCGCCTTGTATCTGTACCATAACTTTTGTTTATTTAGAAACGCATTGTGAGCTTGCGATGAACACTTTGTTACGTAAAATTTTCACTACTTCAGTTTTGGTGTCGGTTCGTAATTGGCAATCAAAGTAAAATGATTGTGTCATCGTTCATCTGTCGTTTGTCTGACCAGCGGCAGATGTGACGTTTTGTAGTTGCCGAAAAATCTGTAGAACTTAAAAAATGGAGAAAGAAATTTTAAAACGTAGTAAATAAAATTTTTAAAACCCACAGTAACCAACACGTAGTTACACACATTCAACCTTACAACATTCTGTAATATAACGATTCCAACTCGTAGCGGATTTTTCTCTCAATGCCAGTTGAAATATTTTCAATTTGATTGCGTTCGCATTACTCGATTCGTACGGATCCGTAGCGACTGGGTGTCAGAGAAGCTCAGCAACCCCAGACAAATCCTACCTCAAAAAAAATTTTAGCCTCATTAGCTAGTCATCTGAAATCCTTGCGTGACTTTCGTTAAACGTTTTTAGCACTGTAGTATGTTGAGTTGCCTAGGGGCTCGGACTCGCATAGTTTTTAGACCGTTGAACCAGTTTCTGGTTTAAAAAAACGGTCCATTAAACGCGAACCAGGCGCTATTAAATGTGAACTGTATTATGATTTATGCATTCACGCCGCCGCCAATTTAATCGTTTAAGCGAAAGTTTTATACAAGTCAAGGGCACTGCATACGCATTTGCGTTTTAAATATTTTATAACTCTTAATAGCACCTACAGTAGGTTGCTGCTAGACTTTAATTCTTCTAACTAAGCATCAAAGGCGCCAAGTCTAAATGCCAAAGGTCTGAACTAAAATTTTAACTAAGTACTGAATTGCGAGTGTTTTTTGTATTAATTTTTATTGATTACCATGGTATTTGAATCTCTCGACCAGGCATACAAACCATTTGCACAACTAATTTTTATGGCTTAGGCGTAATCGCAAACCTCAGCTTAAGCGTAAGTTTAAGATTAAGTCTAAGCCTATTTGTAAATATTAAGGCTAAGCCTAATATTAAGCCAAAACCTAACGCAAAGCATGAGCCTAAGCGTAAGCATGTACATAATGTTTGCGACATTGTTGAGTAAATACTTCATTCATGAGTATATAATTATTAAAAAATAGTTTGACCCTGATATTATACCTATGCTATTGCAGGACCTGTAAAAGTTGCCGAATTTTCTATTTCGTCAAGAAGTTTCGGGTACATAAATCTATTCCTTATACTGGAGGAGCAAGGGGCTGCAATTTTGTTAACAAAAGTACAAAAAATTACAATGAAAAAATTGCAACAAATATAAATTTATGCAGTCATTTATTGGTAATAATATATTGCTGGTATAATACCGTTCCTACGCAAAGCATGAGCCTAAGCGTAAGCATGTACATAATGTTTGCGACATTGTTGAGTAAATACTTCATTCATGAGTATATAATTATTAAAAAATAGTTTGACCCTGATATTATACCTATGCTAATGCAGGACCTGTAAAAGTTGCCGAATTTTCTATTTCCTCAAGAAGTTTCGGGTACATAAATCTATTCCTTATACTGGGGGAGCAAGGGGCTGCAATTTTGTTAACAAAAGTACAAAAAATTACAATGAAAAAATTGCAACAAATATAAATTTATGCAGTCATTTATTGGTAATAGTATATTGCTGGTATAATACCGTTCTTTGATACGTAGCCGCAGAAAGTAAACAGTGGCCGTTCAGGTCTTCTAGAAAAATTTTGCCCACCCTAGAAAGTTTTAGTGCCGCTTACAGATATTTCATGTTAAACCCCCACATACCACTCTTGAAAATGTTACCCACTAGCATGTTGAGCAGGCTACAGGACTGACTGTTCAATAAACTTTGTACCAGAGATTTGTGGGGCAGAAAAAATTCACCGAAATAGCGGGTCCAAATATTTAATTCATTTAATTCAACATCCTAGTAATTACAGCGAGAAAAATCAAGTCGACATAATTTTCGCAGTAAAACATTTCTGTTTGGGTTTCCTAAGAGAACCGAACCATTCCTGTTTACTCCGCTATTCATTCGACGTATCAAGACGTCCGTAGCCAGCTCAAATCTGTTATGCAGGTACTAAAATTTTAAGAAATGGCATTGCGTGATTGCTCACGAATTTTACAACCGGCCCGAACTCCATCTTCCGAAAAAATTTCTAGAATGACTCAGCTCTTTATGGCTCTGTTCTGGCTCGCGTGGTCAAAAAATTAAATTTTTTAAAGCTGTATAATTTCTGGCACTTAAACTATCTGAATAAATGTCGGCTTCAAAACTGGCTTTTATTCTCAAAACAAGCGTGATTTTAATGTTTGACAATATTAAATAATGTGTATTTTCATCACCATAAGCTTTATCGTATTTTTGAAAAAAACCGCAGGCAAGAAATCGATGGAATTTTTAATAGCGTAAAGCCAACGTAGAGCCCCAATAAGGTCTATACGTCTTGTCTATCTCTATGTGATTATTGGTACTTAATGGTCTCGTTAATATATAGAGTTATGCAAATTATACCGTGAAATTACTATATATACACTGTGATATTTGGTTCACTTTTATATAAACTGTGTAGGTTTGCTAGCGTTTAGTCGACCTTTTTTTGAATCAATTTTGAATGTTGCAAAATGATGGCGAACCAATCGGACGCTTTGACGGAAATATTTTTTGAGGTGGAAATTTTTGTGTCCACAGACATTGGTGCACTGTAAATTCTGATGAGTTGATTATTGAACTCAGAGAGCGAATTAATTAGCATTTACTGTTATTTACTCCGAAATCACCAGAAATAACTAATTTTCGCTCTGAGTTAATTAATCAACTCATTCGAATTTACAGTGTGTAGCATTTTAACATTAACAGGTTTATTCTTAACTCTGCTCGTGGGAACTGAATGACTTGTGCTTGTTCTGAGAATCTGCCTTCGTCCGACACTTCCAGTATATACATAAAGATTGACGTCAAAATGCTTGAACCTTATAGCAGACGACAGCAGATTGTGTCAGGCGAGGTAAGAACATTTCAGATGGATTATGAGTATTTTTTATAAAATACTTCGCTAAAATTTGTACTCCGGCAGAAAATTGACCTCCGGCTCCGGTACAAATTTGCCGGGGATTCTGGCATTTTGGTGGACAAATTTTGCATAGTTTTACATAATTTTTATTTTTTTGGCGAGTTTCGTTTTAACATTTGGCACAAATTTGACGAAAAAATTGCCGGGATTTCGTAAAAAATAGGCGTGAAACCAAACAATTTAACAACACAGTATAATGATATATGCTATAATTAATAAATTAAACACCATCTAATTTGGTTAATTTCGCCTCACCTCCGGCTTCACCTCCGACTCCGGCAAGTTTTGTTGAACTCCGGCTCTGGCAAGAGTTTTGTTGACCTCCGGCTCCGGCTACAGTATTTTTCAATTCCGGTTGCGCCTGATATATACAAGCAATAATTGCAAAAATCAACAAGATACGGCACTGTTTGCCAGTAACAGTTCAAAAGTCACTTATAACGTCGGGTTTTGGTTAAATAATATTTATCTCTCTAAAGAATTGCGAACACAAGGCGGTATGCTTTACTGCCAAAAACGAAAAAGTAATTTACCAGGTTTGCCAGCGTAAATGTTTGCATGTCCCTAGCGAGCTTCAGAACCTAATTTATCTAATTACATTTACGCAAAATCCGGTCGTTTCTGTGCGGTATATTTTACCGTTTCTAAAACAATATACCAGCGAACGCTTATGCGGCGTACATAGAACCATTAGCTTGCTCAACGACCAGGTGATTTTAGTTAGAATTTAATGGGGGGTCCTTGAAAACTGGGCACCCATGACCGTGTTTTATGGCATACCTTATTGATTTATTGCTAGCCGGTCACAAATTACTATTAAATGTAAACTTAGAAAGCTTTTGTATACCAGGATGTAACTGGATATCTGTTTCTGCATTCGTTTTTTGTAAAAATTAGTGTACGTTTTCGTTACGGAAATACCGGAAGCTGCGTTATTTTTATGCTCATAGTTTGTTGAAAATCACTTATAAGAAGCATTGAGTGTTTCAGTACAATGTAATATATATGCTATGCGACAGTTGTTTCATATTACAAAAACTATGTTGGTTTGCTCAATATCATATCGAGAATGGCAGGCGTATGCTCGGTCACATTTTCACGAGTGTTTTGCAGCGAACTACGGCATTTTCGTTTATTTTTAACTTCAAAAAGTGTAGCTGCCACTGATGAACAGCAATTTCATGCTTAGGACTATATGAAATTTGCCTAGGAACCGTATTTTCGCACTTACTTCCTGTTTGGTATACGTACTGACGGCATCGGTCTGCCACTGCGACAGATTTGAAATTACCTTCAGAGTAGCATTAAAGCGGATCAGGTGAAAATTTTTGCCAAATTTCGATGTGCAACACTTTTACGTGCTAATTATAAAATTATTACACGACCGATCGCCAACTGATGATAGTTGCTTTGCTACACGCATCAGTTGAATACGAACACAACCTCTTGCAATTCAATTTTGAATGAAAAAAAACTAAATTATTAATAATCTTCGACATAATCCATACATAATACACTTGAACTACATCTTAAATCTGTTCATTACAATTCATATTTTGGCCGTAAAGCTGAAATCCTCTGATCCACTCTTGTGCGATAAAAACCAGGACTTTGTCAATTGAAATTACATAAAATCGGCTGACGTCAGTTTTGAAATTTTATAGTATTTAAAGCGAGCTTAGGAAACGTTAAGCCAATGGGAGAAGGGCAGCGTGTTCATCATTTCTATCAGGAAACCTCGTCGTACGGAAGAGTTGGTGATGCACAAAATATGCGCGCTCGAGTCTTGAAACGTCAGGGGGAAATAAAATATATAGGCACCGTTACAGTCTTCAAATTTTTTATCATCCGTGACTGTCGCTGCGGGCCCGTAGCCACGGGGAGGCAGGGTGACTCAGCCCCCGTTGCAAAAAATTTGGCACCCTAGAAGAATTTCAATCTTTGTTATAGTCACTGAAAACCCTGGAATGCCACTGCTGAAAAATTTTCCGCCCCTCCCCCCTAGCAAAGCGAGTTGGCTACGGGCATGTATCGCTGGCAAAGATGATTTTACGGAAACTATATAAGTTATTTCATTGCACATCGCAAAATTTAGCAAAGGATATGAGCATATACTACCTTCCGTAAAGTTGAAAAAAGTACAATTAAAGGCAATTTTACATTGTGGGTATTATCCTCGAAGGTTACATTCGCTTGCAAAACAACTTTTACAAGATGTACTTGTTGCTGCATTGCATTAACAGTGCAATTTGGCAACTTATTTAGTGTTTTAGTACCGAAATTGAAATGTTAAAAACAATTTTGTTAACCCAACGACCAAATGTTTATTTATTTGTTTTAATATTACAATAATTAGCGTTTCTCGCAACAAATACACTGATAAACATTTCAACTTTAGCATAGTTTGCAAGATTGAGTCTTGTTTCTTTTCTAATATAATTCCAAAAAGTTTTCCAGAGTTAATTGCACCCGAAACTTTGCTCGCTAGGCCTATGCATTGATTTTTGTAGGTTTTAATAAATATATACGCGTATACCGTGGTATAATTATATATCAGGTTTGTTAAGGAAGTCAAATATTGTTTTTGCTACAGTAGAGTATGTAATTTTTTACACATTTTACCTGAAGAAAAAATTTGAAGTGGTGCAAGATTCGTAAGACAACTTTTTATCTCAGATAGGCTATAATCTGAATGGACATACTCTGAGCTGTGTGACGTTTACCCGTGGGACAGCAATGAACGCGGAGTGCAACGGTAGGCAGCTTTGCATATATATTTATCTATCCTTGGTCAATTGGGATAGTTTTGAGCTTATGTTGTTGCCGAGACAGTCGGAACGCACAGGACAACTTCTAGCCAATATTTTTCTGGCTCTGTCGGATTAACCGATACAGCTTCAAGCCTATGTTTTCGCCGGTAAGGACATTTTACATAATCTGTTGCAGTTGCAAATTTTTTATTTTCTGTGATGTAAAGAACCCTGATGTGCACCTCCAACCACGCATTGTACATAACTGCCGGTGAGAGCGATAAGCAATAACTGTGGATTGATAAATTTATGGTTTAAATTTACGTACACTACGCGTTGGTTTTAATAAAATTTAAATTTACTAAATTGTTTAAAAACTTCAAAATTTACTTATTTTCATCTTTTATAGTTTCTCACATAAAATTTCAATACCGAAAAACCTTTGAAGTATGATTAAAACAACGTTTAATGTAAACCAGGACGTATAAAGTGGAGTATACACGAGATGCGCATCTCTGTCCAAAAATTCCAAATTCCTGACGGAACACTCAAGTACTTAGCCAGGTTTGCAGGACATTAAAATTAACCTGTTTGGTCTTAGAGGTCGAAAAAAATTATCGCAACGTTATACGCTACCGAAACGAAATTCTGGCTGTACCCTAGGATGCTGAATATAATGACACATTGCCAAATTTTGCACACGATGTAAAACCTATATCGATGGGCCCCCCTCTGTTGATATCTGATCTTTTCATCGAGATATATATAGTTAACTTTTACAGCTCGCACACCGTGCCCATAGTCAGAGAGAAGAAATGGGGGGAGCGAAGCATTCACTGGCAAAATTTTGCCTTCTGCTAGAAGTTTTTTCGCCTTACTGTAAGTCTAATGAAATCAAGCGTATTTTCTTTCTAAAATTGTTTTGCCCCCCATAGCATGTTGAGCCGGTTACAGGCCTATCGCACACCTTGTTCTCACTCGTGACATCGGCTTCAATACCTACAATTTGAAGGCAGTAACTCAAAAACTGTCATGATTTGATTGACAGATGACTGTTTGTTTTTATGTTTCGGTTGTTGTTTTTACAAAAAAAAATTGCACGCAATTGCCAATCTGTCACAAAGAGTCACAGCTAAGCTGAGATGGTAGTTTGTGTTGCTTTGAATGGTTTATTCATTACCAGTGATGTATATAGTGATTCAGGAGTGAAAAATTTGACTTGAGGTTAATAAGTTGCTCAAATTTAAACACGTCGTTCAACTCAGGATTGTCGCTCAACTGTGCCATTCCATACCGGTCGGATTAACACTGCGGGTGCCTTGCTGAGCTCAATTTAGGTTTTCTGAAATATTTTGGTACGTATATACTCAATTTGAGGTGTTATAGATCGTGCCGGAAACAATTTGAAGGCTCGTATGACTGTGTGTACGCCGCCGCCAACCCCCGTCGGAGGCTTAAAGAGGGTCCGGTGTTGAAAAACATAATCAATCTTAACAAACGTTACTGGAGCCAAACACATATTTGTGATACGTTGGAATACGAAACCGCGTCTGGCTTTCCGCTTGCTGTCCTACTAAAGGTACTAAACAGGGTGAACCCAATGCCTTCTTCTTTTAGTAAACCAGTTATTTGGACCTTCGGTTCCACTAACATACAAAAACCGGAATTTAGTAATGAAGTAATCAAACATATAGTATGTTTAGCTTCTTGCTCGCTTCGCTCGCGAAACTACTTTCAAATTCAACTCTGACGCTATTGTGGCGGCGATTCGGTGCAGTTCCTTCACTCAGTCGGCAAAAACTTAGACAGCCTATATCGAAAACTGGAAAACTGATCTACCCATAGCCAACCTAATGGCGAAGCCAGTCAGTCTCGGTTCCTCTGAGCAAATACCTTGGTTCACCAGAGCTAAAGTACCTTGACTTCGGTTCGGGCGACCTGGACAACCTTAAGCACGACCCTGGCGATCCACGGTTCAATTGTGAATCGTGGACAGCTTCAAACTTTACAATTAAATGTAAATAACGTTTTTTTACGAATTTTTCGTTACCAAGTTTTGCCCTTAGCACTGCCAAAATTAGTGCAGTCAAATTTGAAACAAAATATTTATCAGCCATCGTTTGACGACGCGACTGGACGGTGTGACCCCTGAACACGGCTTAGAATTGGCCCTCAGAGCGAATCGCAGCACTGACAAAACTGGAACATTGAAAAATTTTGGACTGGTCCCTGTCCACATCACTGATCAAAATTAAACATATCAATTTAAAAAGAGCTCATGTAACCGAATGATGCTCTTATCTACCCTCATTTGTCTCTGCCGTTGCTAACTTTCAATGTTTAGAATTTAAAGTTATTAGTATGCATTATTGTTTGAAATTTGACACATTATAAAGAAAAGCATAGCAAAGACATTAGAAAATACCAATAGCCTATGGAAATTTGAGTCGAGTCATAAAAATATAACTGCAAATCAGATCCATAGCCAGCTCAACACGGTAAGCGAGGTCAAAAAAGTTTCATGAGGTATATGCAAAGACGGGCGCCGGTGTATTTCAGCAAGTTTCATACCGGAGTTTGAGACTTAAAAGTAATAAAACATATAGTTAGTATAATTTTGTTCTGTACTTAAATCACGACATTGTTTATAAGGTAAAAGTTACTATTAGTGGTTCTTATAGTCCAATCCTGTGCGATGAAGTTTTGCAGAAGCGCAGCGACAATTTCATTACAAGAGTATATTTTACCTCATTTAAACAGACAATTCAGCAGGCTATTCTAAAGCTTGTAAAAGTGTCCTATGCTTTTACGAATTGGGCACATTTACCTCCATATCGCACAACTATAAGAGCTTGACGCTCTAACCTGAGGGAACTCTGGCGTTTGGCATACAGTTTTCGGTGCGTTCGATATTTTTTTCAAAAGTTCACTGCTTTCATTGTTTACAAATTGAAGGGTCGTCGTCGGCTCTTGCAAAGATGTTCAGCCACAAATAATTGCAGACAGGTATGCAACTGCAGCGGGGTGGACGGCGTTTTGTCCGGACGGCTTTCGCTTCCTAGATCATTTGTGTCTAGCGCTCTGGTTGTCCGATCACCCAAAAAAGTGGTCGAGTCAGTCATAACCGAACAGGCCGAACCGCCGGAAATGGGCTTTCAATTGTGTTGCCGCTATTTGACACGGAACGAGTGTTTTTACCGCAACCAAAAGTTGTCTGAGGTGTCTCATCACTGGCCCAGGGTTGCAAACACCCCCAAGCTTCTGCGGTGAGCATCGTTTGCTTCCGACAGCTAACAACAGTTTGTGTGTCATATTTGTTCCCAAAAATTGTCATCAGACCACTAAAATGCTGCTGAATTTCACGAAATTGCTTTAGTTTGATTTTTGATAATGTAAGCTTCCTGTTTAAACCCCTTCCTCTTTCTTAAGTTTACCGATTGCATATCTCACGACACCCCGTTTATATCAGTAGATCGGTGTTTAAAAAAGACAAAGTCGCTAATCTCAATTTATTTTTTGCTTCCCCCAGATTTTGGCTCGGCACAGGCTCAGGCTTTAAAAACACGCTTGTCTAAGCTTAAACCAAAAGCGGCCACCTAAGCTTTAAGCCTTAACCGTAAATTTAAAAGAAATATACAGGAGGCCAAATCTTAGACGACCGAAAAAATTTATTTACCACACTCTTTTATACCTCCGATTACTGAGGCATAGGCTCTTTGAAGCCAACCTTTAGCTATCCATGGTTGCTAACCTTGGTACTCCCTCCCTATGGTTCATTTTTAGTTATTGTATTTCTATGGGTAAGAAAACAGGTGGTTTCAATTGTTTTTGACACTGCGTAATGCTATAGTGTTGTTTTTTCATTTAAATTATGTAGATTATGTTTTTGGTCTAAATGTCAATATTAATTGCTAATCATTCGTGCAAGTTTGAATGTTGTAGAGTTAAAGTTGTAAACCTACAAACCATATTGTGACATTTGGGTGCCGCATCAGTTTGTACATTTTCATCCAGAGAACGTAAATAATGTTGCTAATTTTTATGAACTCATTTACCGCTCTTTGAAAGTCAAGAGACTATTATTTTCTATTAACTATGGTATTAAAAACTTATATTTTTAGCATAATTATATAGTATAATTGTAAGTTAAACAGTACCATATAGAGCCCTTCACGAAAATTTTGCTACGAATGCGGTGAGAATCGAACCCACGGCGTACGGAAATAGCGAATATCAATATCGGCACTTAGCTTCAAATGGAGCATAAAAATTAAGATAAACATATTAATAAAATGTTCGCAATTCTGAGTTGTAAGGTGGTCGATTCTCGCTCGCTTTGAGCGCGAGCTCTTTTCACTATATTGCGTAGCCCAAGGGCGGATCCAGAGGGGGGATGGGGGTATACACCCCCACCAGCTGTCGAATGTAATTTTTTAGCGTTAAAATAAAGCCTACAATGCAATTTTTTGTTCCAATATCTCGAGATTGCACTGTTCTTTACGTGCTTCGCTTCGAAACTCAGCACAACTAATTTTCTATGTACTCTGATCATTTTCTTAACCATGGCGCGGTCTGTGTTTAAATAGATAAAGCTTATATAAGGGCGCATTCAGCAGAAATAGGGAACAAATCAGCCTACCGGCGTACACGTTTGGGTATGAGTTTGTGGGCGACTTGTGGCTGTTTTTATACATGTAAAAGTATGTCGTGAATCCTCCCACCAGGAATTTCTGGATTCGCCAGTGGCTGTCTCTATGAGTTTTTTTAACAATTTTCATGCCTTCTGGTGTGGTCCAGCCCTGTGTCGCGTCGATTGCGCACTCCCGCAAGGCGCTGGACGATATCGCAAAGCTAATTTTATAACTCGTCGCTCCTAAATTAAAATTTTAACGAATTCAGTTTTGGAAGAGATTAAATACGTTTATTAATATTTTTGCTTTTTTACCTAATATTACTTTCTTTCGCCTGTTAGGCCACTTATCAGTACCAAAAGTGGATAATTACTCCTGGAGAAGAGTGTGCAGCTGTCCATTTCGCGTATACAAAATGTACCACCGCTCTTTGCGTTCTTGCTCTAAATACCCCTTATTTAGAAGGGAGTGGTCGATGTCACATGATATAATACACCTGGACAGAGGCGGAGCCAAAATTTTTTGACGGGGGTGGGGAAGCTGGCAAATGTTATGAAACGCCGTGCGCTGGGTGCATTCTTTCGTACACAGAATGTACCCAGTTGCACACTCTTGTGTAAACTGTCATCCACTGTTGGTAATACCAAGAGTGCATGATACAAGAGTGTGCAACTCTTGGGATTCTGCATGGTACAAAATGTACCACCGGGCGTTTCCTTTGTGGCCGACCCCCTCCCTTTTGTTTAGAGGGGGGTCGCTGTCACATGCAATAATCCTAAATTAACGCATAGGTTGTACCCTCCTCTAAATAAACGGTGTAGGCCAAAAACGCAACACGTGCCGGGCACATGCTTTTGTACACAGAATGTACCCAGTTGCACACTCTTGTGTAAACTGTCATTCACTCTTGGTAATACTAAATACGTCATACACCTATGCGTGTCGTTTTTTGTTAATACTTGCAACTGTCCCGTACCAAAAGCTAATTATATTGTTTAACGCAGCCAGAATAACAACTGAAAAGCAGCAACTTAAATATTACTAAATGATTGGCAAATAAAACAATTTTTTCCTCGAAATATCATTAGCTGAAGGTCTACTTTAGTTGTTGTTTTAACTGCCCTGAACAATGAGAATTAAGGGCGTCCCAGCTGCAAACGGTGACAAATAGGTGTTCCGGGCACGACATATGCATATATATACTTAACTGGGTGTATACTTCATTTTAGCGATGCAATAATTACTAAATACATTTCTTAGCTTTATTTGTAACTGATGCTCCGTAGTAGACATATTTGAGTTGACATTTTCATTCATAAAATCGCTATAACCGAGTATATAACTTGGTGCACTTAACAATGCGTCATATCATTCATTCAAACCGTACTATAATATTAACCTCAACGTCACAACCATGCGCCCCCCAGTTTACAAGCAGACAGGTATACGCTATTGTTCTCGGTGTTACTATATGGTTCCACTGTTTATCGTATATTTCTCCAACGTCAGATGGCGACAGCGTTCCCAAAAATCATTCTTCTGGGGTAACATCGAACGCAGGGAGCCCCAACAGGCAAATGCACCCGAACACAACGGTTAAATGGAAAACTTCTCGTATCAGCCCAACGTCTGGACCCGGCCAAAAATGTGGCAGTAATTCAAGTACAGCCCCTGGGCTGGAACTAATGTTCAAAGCGTTACAGCATAACCGAACCTTACAACATAAGCCAGGTCTCGAAGCTAAGACTGAAAATTATTTCCAATATTCGTACAGAACTCGATTGAGCGACGGTGTATTATTAGATGAAAAATCAGCCAATCAGGGACCCGCAATCGGTAATAGCAATAAGTGTTACTATGCAATCAACCAGGTAGATTCGTCGCTCGCGAACAGTCAATTGGCGAATTGGCAATCACAATCGTTGACGCGGAATGCAAACATTGCCAACAGCCAATCATTTTTACCGATTGCAAATCGAGATTATTCAAACAGCCAGTCAAATTCGCTGAAACGAAATGTTAACATTGTGTACAGTCCATTACATTCGACTATTAGAAGTCTGAATATTGCTAGCGACGTCGCCAACCCATCCGAGTCGTTAAAACAGAATCCCTTTTTTTTCAACAGCCAATCAAATTCGCCGATCTCAACACATGAATTTCTCAACAGCAAATCTCTGTTGCCCACTCGAAATCGCGATTCTGCAAGCGACATTATCCACCAATCAGATTCGCTGCCGCCAGGTTTCAACCGACCACGTCGACGAGTCATTAACAACAAAAACGAACCAATTCCGCTTGTGATTGGTGCATTCTTTCCACTGACGTTAACCAATCGCTCAGGCCTCGGTGTCGGTGTCAAATTAGCAGTTGAAATGGCCCTTGAAGACGTTAGAAATCATCCAACGCTACTAAAAGGATACAATTTGACGAAAAAAGAACAAAATACTCAGGTAACACAGACGTTAATATATCGGAGGCTGCTAGAATTTTTTGGAGGGGGTGCAGACATTTCAGATAACTTGTAAACGAGGTTGAAAAATTTCTAGCAAAAGGCTGAACAACTGGGTCTCTTTTAGCCATGAATCCGCGACTTAGTGGTATTACGTGGTCACAGCAACTGTCAGGTAGGATTTGGTTCTTTTGTACGCAAAAATAGTACCTTGTGGATAAATACAATCAGGTTTGAACGCAGGATTCTGGGTGCAATTTTACCAAGTTCACCAAACGAAGTGTTTTTGATAGTTTTATATTGAATATTTTTACAATTTAAAGTTTATTTTTGTCAATTTTTAGTGTAAAGCATCACAAGGAACACGGGCATTTTTTGATCTGATGCGATCCGAAGTTGAAAAATTGGTGTTATTTGGTGGTGCATGTACTGAAGTCAATGAACCAATCGCACTTACTGCGAAATATTGGCATATTGTTCAAGTAATAAAATACATTTCGTTTGCGTTCGGATAAGGCTTTGAGCCCATGCTACTTTTAGGGCCGTCTAATTTTCTTGTACGACCGCAATAGAGTAGGTTTCGGTTATATGCTATTTTTGCTTAGATTTAGACTTAGCATTAACACTTATTTTACGCTTTCAGGCTTAGGAATATGCTTAATCTTACGGCATAAAAATGTACATTTGCCAAGGTCACCTAACCAGCGCAATATGTTTGTAGAACCAGATATTGAGGGCGGCATGTTTGAAATTTGCATAATTTGCAATGAAAGTTAATGTTTTTTCTGCGCAGCTATGCTACGTTTTCTTTATCCTAGCGTGGCTACGTCCTGTATACCTGGGTTCAGTTTGATGTGTGATAAACGAAGCAACATAAAGTGTGAGTGCAAGACACGAGAAATAAAGTCGGTTAAAATTGTATTAATTCTGTGTTAAAAACGACATATGTCTGTAATAATTTCTTCATCACAGTCTAATAGACCGTAAGCTTCCAGTCTTTCTCCATATGGTTCCTGTCACTAAACGGCAAACCCGTTTGAACTTTTGGCTTAAAAATGCTCGTGCCCCAACTTTCCACATCGCTTACTTTTTGTGGTACCTATACGAGTATTCCTGTGTCTTTCATGCAAGCGTCATTTAAATTATTCTTCATTCGTGTGCAACTTTCAAACCTAGGATTGGAATTTTTCAAAAAATGGAGTTACATTTCAATATAATCGTACATTCCCTGATCAAAAATAGTCCTATCTCCACGTCCTTTATTTCTATGGCTTCATACTGTAGTGACCCGAATAAGAGGGGAAACTGATATTTATTTGGTCTCTCCAGAGGGTACCCTCTGTTATTCGGTTACGGACTGTTATTTATTTTTATCCCACGCTCCGCCACTCTTCGTTACTGATATATATCCGGTATTGCAACTATCCGTTGAATTAAATGTTTATTTGTCGTGTCATTTATGCGCTACAATTAGGGATAGGTACTTGACATTTATAGACTCTAATTCGAGTTTAGGGACTCTATCCGCTAACGGACTCTTATTAGGGATACGGGCTTCTATTGATTGGGACCCAAAATGGGGACCCCCCTTATATTACCCTCTTATCCGGGCCGCTACAGTATGTATTCGGTATAAGGAGGTGACAGGCACTACGCAATACTGATCGCGGAAATAAAGGTAAAGAACTACTGGTCAACGTATAGACGAGTGGCGACCGAATCAAACGTGGATAAATTATGCCCAGGAGTACACACATGTACTGCCCTCCTGTTTGCCTTATTTTGCATTGGTTTGGCTCGGAAATTGGTCCTATCCGTTTTTCCCTCTCTTGGATCGATAAAACTTTTTTCGACCGTCTCGTTGGTTCGATTCTGTGAAACTTATTACGCATTTATCTTGGTTCGGTACGGTCAACTATTTTTATGGGGTTGCTGCTTCCCGCCTCCTGCATTCCCCGCAATTTGAAAGTACACTAAGCAGGATGTGAGGCTGCTACCTCCAAAAGTCCTCTGCATTAAGCGCTTTTCGTACAAGAACAATAAGGTTTACCGAACCGAACCAAGGAACAACTCCGGATAAGTTTTATCGAATCGACCCAAGGAAAGACTCGGAAAAATGTTTCACCGAACCGAAGACGAAAAACTTATATCTCAAAAACAGGAGTGCATGTGTACATGTACTCCTGGACATAGTTTTCCACGTTTTGTTCTGTTGCCGCTCATCTATACAGGAGCGAAACTACTGGCGGATTCAAAGGGAAGCACAGCCGTGCTCACCTCCAACATGGATAAAAACAAAAGTTTCGAGTAAAGTTTACTCCTGAAATAGAATTTAGCTTCTTGCTCGCTTCTCTCAGGACCGTTTGCCATTATTATGTTTTCCGCGGTGCCCCGCGTCAAATGTTTTTGGATCCACTACTGTAAAATTTTAAACTTACGGATTGATTTTCAGATTTCATATGCAGAAAGTCATCCAAAGTTTTCCGCTGATACAACAACGTTTAACAGGTAAGTGGTTTAAATATAATCCACATGATCTCCTTGGATAAAAATTAACACCAAGCCAGAGTGGGACTCCACCAGCGGATATTAATATAAAAATATGGTTTAACTAGGCTTATCAAAAAAGTATATATCCAAGCTTCGGTATTTTTTAATATGTGCAGCTATTAAACTTAACAGAACTGCAGTCAAATTTGTCGCATAATTGCAATAATACAGATTAGAAACGATGAAAAATTATACACCGCCGATTCGGATTTATTCCAATATTTTAATTTATTGATTTTGATAGCTTTTTCATATGCAATGTTACTGGAGCAAACGGGAAAACTTTTCCAAAACGTAAACGCCAACTATCTTAAAAATGTTGGTAAGGTTTCAGGCACGAGTATAACGCGGGGGCAAGGGTAGCAGTTCTTAGCGCGTGTTCGGGTCTAAAAATCATTTACGAGTTTCCACTCTGGTGTAATCAAGCGTACCGCCAAATATGTTGTTACTGATCATACGAGAAATATTTCGTTATTTTTGGTGTTTATTGGAAACCAAATTTATACACCGAAATTTTGTCATTTTCAGATTTCCGCTATTCTATCAATTAGTTCCAAGCGGCAAAGATTTGAACACTGCACGATTTCGATTTCTTGACCGATTCAACTGGACACGGATCGGAACACTTGTTCAAAACGATGAAGCTAAACTTGCGTTGGTACGTTTACCGCAGCTAATTGTATCCGCCTATGGGTGGTGCTATACTTGGCTTGTGGCGCCGCTACTTTTAGAAAATTTGTTTACAAATTGTACGCGGTTTCACGCGACAATTCCCATACGTTGTTGTACGTCGACGCACGACGACGGACGGCATTAATTAGTCGAATTATATAGCGCCACCCACTAGCGTGTCCACAGTGGTCGATGCAGGTCGACGCGTCCAATTAGAATTTTTTTGTGATAAAATCGTAAGCCACCCACTAGCGAATCCACAAGAGGAGGTCTATTGCGTCAACTGTACTCGTGACATTAATGCGAACGGTTTTTTAAATTATTTTTGAAATTTAATTTTTTCTGTATCAGCGAAACTATCCTCATCCTTTTAGATTTAAATTTAAGTCCCCCTTGGTATTAGTTAAACGTTTCCACAGTACTGTAGTGACCCGAATAAGAGGGCGGACACTGATATTTATTTGGCTTCTCCAGAGGGTCCCTCTGTTATTCGGCTACGGACTGTTATTTATTTTTAACCCACGTTCCGCCTCCCTTTGTTTCTGATATATATCCGGTATTGCAACTATCCGCTAAATTAAACTTTTTTTGCCTGCATTAAAAGTTTGAGCGATAATGCAAGACTATACTTTTGAATGTCACTTTCAAAGCTTAGTATGCTTTAAAATTTACAAACTCAATATCATTTGGTCATGGACTTATTATGCGTTTACAATTAGGAATAAACTGACATTTATGGCCTATAATTAGAATTTAGGGACTATCCGCTTACGGACTCTTATTAGGAATACGAACTCCTATTGATTGGGACTCAAAATGGGGACCCCCTCTTATTACCCCTCTTATTCGGGTCACTACAGTACGTAGATAATATAAAGCGCTCAAGGTAACAAACTGTCCAATGGAAAAAAGCACAAATTTGTATTCTGGGAATGGAATGAACATGACCATACATGTGTTATTCACCAACGTAAATATCGTAGCTCTATCAAATAGCGTCCATACTGGGCACATTGAGGCTCGCTAGAACTGTCAAAAAATTACCCACAAAGCTTAAGTTTTTACTGCCACTGCCAGTTATTCACAGGTTCACGAACATTTCACGAGTTCACTTATTCGCGACGATTTGGCTGAAATTGTAACCACCGAAAGCATATCAGCGCAGACGTATTCAATATCATCAAATATTATAAATCTAAAGGTGAGTAGGAATGGCGCCATACTTGTCGTATGGCGCCGTCCGCCACTGCTCGGCATCGCATGTGAATCGCCTTCGTGACGTACGGCGGTATACGGTGGAGTGGTAGCCGGTGCGGCACGACAACTATAACGCCCCTTAAACTTTGTATTTCAAACAGGGACGTAGACAGTATTTGATTTCGACAGAACACACCAATGGAGTCAAAGTTTTTCAAGTGAAAATTTTTTTCGACATCTGCATGCCAGTTTGAAACTTTGTAAATGTCTAATTTTTACCTTGCCATCTAGAGACGGGGCAGCCACCCCCAATACCCCCCAGTTGGGGGCGCACCTCAAACAAAGGCCCCTGTCCTGACAAGGTTTTAAATAAAAAAATTGAAAAATATTTTGATCACACAAGAGGCGCCCCCCGGAGTTTCGGGTGCCCCAACTGTAGCCTGATCCGGCAGTGTTCACATCCTGAAATTTAGGCGTATATATCACCACTATTCTCACCGCATCATTTTTCGGTAGGTTATATACTACATAAATTTTGAGTTAAAGCTACTTTAGCTAAGTATTTCGTTGCGTATTTTAGTCGTTATCGAACTTAACCCCTTCTCACATTGAGTTGCCTATAGGCAACTTAGCGCAGTGTACATACCTTAAGTAATATATATCGCACCGTGTTTAACAATTGCAACACGTATACATAGTACTAAATCACCACAAGACGTGAGAGCCCCCTCGGGCTCGAGCGTCAAGCTCCTATAGCTGAGTGGTGATAGTATACGCCTCCCACTCCAGTCACCGGAGTTCGAATCCTAGCATAAAAGTAGGTCTCAGGGGAAATAGAAAATATTCATGTGAGAAAGGGTTAAAGTTTTAAAAGAATGGAATTTTTGTGTTTAATAAGTATATTTCAAATATATAATCTATTTATATTGGTTTGTTTTTTAGCAAAAAGACGCTCGAATAATTGTTGCAGATGTTACCGAACGTACTGCGATACAAGTGTTTTGTGCAGTAAGCCTCTTATATCATACTTGCAATACAACTAAATTTTAGCTGCATGCGATTCTGCAGCAAATGCTCGTATGCATAGAATATTTGGCTCTTTTCTGTCAAATTACCACCGGCCTTCATTTGCCCAAAAATGATATAATTTAGGACATTTTTGCAGATTTAAATTTCTCATGACCTCCCCAAACCGTTTCCATGGCGAAATTTGAACTTTCAAAAAATTCGGCATTGCCGAATTCGAGGCGCTGCCATGATACCGAAAAAATTTGTCATCAAATTTGACAATTTATATATCATGCAACGTAGTTTGTTAAACTGAGACATTGTAGTGATGTAGTGGCGTCAAGGTGTAACCGAATATCCGTTTCAGTTTCCAGTAAAAATCACAATGAAAACCGGAAATTTCGTTACGTTTACGCTCAAAATTAGTCACAAATCACCAGTAGTGATATGGTCACGCCTTTGTCTCTAATGTGCTTTTATTTTACCGTTGCGATCAATACATCGCAATAATACTCGTCGCACATTTTAGTAATGTTAATGGCATATTATCTCCGTTTATAAACTACTGATAATTGCAAGAGTGAATAATGGTTTCAACAAGAGTGTGCAACTGGAACCGTTTATTTAACGGGGTTCACGTTTGGGCGATTTTTTCAATTTCACACCTTGAAATATTGCAGTTGTAAACTTACTCCGTTTTTAATTGTAAAAGCATGCGTATTCTACGTTTCAAACATCAATTACCCCGCTTTAACTTAGCGGGGTTGGCCAAAACGCAACGCCCGGTGGTACATTTTGTACCAGACAAACTTGGGTAGTTGCACACTCCTGTTAAAGAGTGATCATCAACTCTTGATAATAGTAATGAAATGAAATATTTTGTAGGCTCACAGGCACAACTTATACGGCGCAGATTACGTCTGGATCCTATCCGGATTCCACAACGATTCCTGGTGGGCCATAAATGATTATACTGTCACTGGGTATCACAAAGGCCTTATTCCGACCGCATTCTACGGAGATACCGGTCGTCCGGTTCGACGTG
Organism: Enoplolaimus lenunculus; assembly: GCA_030248215.1. Lineage (NCBI taxonomy): Eukaryota > Metazoa > Nematoda > Enoplea > Enoplida > Thoracostomopsidae > Enoplolaimus > Enoplolaimus lenunculus. The sequence continues at coordinate 1,255 of JASANG010003179.1, read as the reverse complement.
CCATAACCGCGGACCAAGCTGGTGACTCTGAAGAAAGTCCTGATTATTCGGGCGCGGGGCGAATTGGGACTGGAAGTGACATTGAAACCGGAGATGTTTGTTCGCGGAAACAGTTGGCTACAGCACTTGAGGGCCATTTTATTATGGAATTTGCAGTCCTTCGAAGGTATCAGTTCTCGTACTAGGATACGGGACGGGTAAGTGTTTAACGATAGGGTGAACAAATTGAGATTTTGTGCTAATGTAGATATTGGTGGGGTTCGATTCATGATTCTTTGGATGAGTCAGTGCCGTAGCAGACAGAGGTGGGAGCTCTGCCGTAAACTTTCAGAATGGGGAACCCCAACTTACGAGCGGTGGAAGCAAGCGCGAAGGCCGACGGTTTCCTAAACATCGACCGTTTTTTGTTTCAACCGGTTGGTTTGGGGAACCTATAGGGGTGGGCCCCAAATGGGGGTATGTGGGGTGGCTGCTCCGACCCTGTTATGAATAAAAAAAGAATACTTTGTCTAGAAAAAAGCAACACACTCCAAATGTGTTTGATACGTATTTTGTTTTTTTATATCTTTTTTGCTCATATGTCAGGAATGCAATCTTTTGCTCGTTTTTACGCACAGTTCTTAAACCCGCTCCCAGTTCACCTCGTTTGGAGCTAAAAATGAACCAAGAAGGGCATACAAGGCTTTTTTGTTGAATCAAAGCAAGGTTGAAAATTTTGTAGGGGACAAAGCTTTTCCGGGGCTGACCGTTCTGATACTGCTACACTGTGAAAACTCACTGAGAAAAACTCCATTCAATACTAGTCGTTTTGTACTATTTTAGACTGATTTTCCAGCTTCAACACACACGCTCAACGCATTACACACGTCACGTCATGGTTGTTGGTTAAATTTATTAAGTAATTTAGCCGTACAAACAACTGCTGTTTGAAACCATACCATTAACTGACGATAGGTGCTGCACACATTTGAGAATATTGGCTAATTAATTAACAATTAGAAATTTGTTTGTATATTTGTAAATGTTTTTCTAGAGGGCACGTGACTACGAAGCCGATTTTTTGAAACGTTGTGCCAATACACCGAAATGTGAACCAACACAGTTTCACGGTTACGCTTACGACGGCATATGGGTGATTGCAAATGCACTACGTAAGTTTCAGGCAGCTGTCAGAGATAAATTCTAAGTTAATGCGCGGCAAGTAAAGGAAATAGGCCGTGTTCTAAGTTAGTTGTTTTGTCAGGTAGAAACTGTG